>SEYY01010844.1:0-23748 GCA_009176605.1 Armadillidium nasatum
GCTTAGAATAAATGTTAAACCTCTCCAGACACAATATAAGTTAACTGTAAAGGTAAGTGTGTTGAATCTGGATTTGTCCACTGACTTTCCAGGGTAGTTATTGTGTTAGGAGCAGTCAGTCTACATAAGGAAAAAGGATACTATCAATAACTAATCTTTGTAATTACATATATCATCTCTAGTCTAAGAGAAGAGATAAAGAAGATCTATATTTTGTGTAAGTAAGAGTAATTCCTATTTGATGAATTTACAGATTAGTGAATAGAAAATTTCAATTATAATTACTTTTACGATTATTTTGATTTTTTAATGACTATTTTATAAATATGAGTAGTTTTATGAGTTTTAATATAATTATGGACCGACTGGAGCTCCAGCCAAGCCCGGCTAATAATCATTTAAAACCGGGAATTACCAGTAGGGGTTAATTGCAAATTATACTTATTAATGGTGGATTAATTCAAATAAAATATAAGAAAATTAAGATTTTAATTCCGTTATTCCTTCGTTACATATTGGGTGTGGGAAAATGAATCCAACATAAAAGAGGAAACAAACAATTCATTCACTTAAATCACTATTCACTATCAAAATCTTGAATTCTTCTTGAATAAGGTTTAGAATTTGGGAGAGTGAGGGCTGTGATAATTTTATATCTTACATTTTTTAAAAAAACTTTAACGACCAAAGTAAAACCTAATGAATCACTATTATGAAAAAAATGCACATTATACTCCTTCCTTATAAATTAATCTCAATAAAAATTATATCTAATTTTCTTAACCTAAAATGTCAGTGCTTTTGACGTCTTTACAAATTCCAACCTCGGTCGGTCCCTACGTATAGTTAGATATTTTTTTCAGTCTAACGATCCGTTTTTAGTCTTTAAAATAGAAAAATTTATGAAAACATCGGGCTACTATTGATATTATTAATTTGGTATTTTATACTAATCATATTTAAAAAAAAATATTTGGTACAATAATTTATTATAATTTGATTACAATTTGATTAACGAAAGCCTGGAGACGGATTTGGATCTGACAATTTTTGGATTCGGACCAGTATTCAAAATATGGACAAAGTACAACATTAATATAATGTGAATGTTTAAGCAAAAATCGTAAGTTAAAAATAGCGATTTTGAAATAAAGAGAATTGAATATTTCATTTGACCTGCTACATTATATTTTAAATGAAAATTATAAAAATGGGTAACTATATATCATTAACAATCTGTGAAATGTCAGTTTTGTCAATTTCAAAACAGAGCTATTTTTTAATTGCCAATGCTACCTCAGTAATGGATATTTGGAATAAAAAACTTGCTTCAATATATATATATATATATATATATATATATATATATATATATATATATATATATATATATATATATATATATATATATATATATATATATATATATATATATATATATATATATATATATATAGTTTCTTGTTGAAATCACTCATTGCTTTATTCACAAAACATAATTTTTGGCATTAGTTTCAAATATATTTAGTATTTAAAAAGCCTTCAAAACCTATGAAAAAGAAAATAGAGCTTTCATATCTCCGTCTAATCTCGGTGAGGTCTTCTTTTTGTAGCAATTCGTGGCAAGATTTCTGGCAATTCGTTGTCATTTCCACATACACTGTTTCTAAAACTAACACTGCACGTATTCAAAACATTAGCCAGCTGCATGAGAAACATCAAAAAGAATGTCGTGGCCATAGATATGACATAGTGACTGAGAGAAGTACCGATATCCAACCACGATCCTTCAGTCCGCACAAGGAAGAAAAAATGCAGAGCCATCACGTCCGAAAGTACCAGGAACACCAGGAAGAGAGACACTACTGGCACCTTATGAAGAAAACAGAGAAAGATTAAAATCAATTTAAAACAAACTTTAATTTCAGGGAAAACGTGTGTATATATATATATATATATATATATATATATATATATATATATATATATATATATATATATATATATATATATATATACTCTTCACTGTATGGTTTTATTATTATTATTATTATCATTATCATTATTATTATTGTTACAATGGGAATGATTTTACACATGATTCTAGTGAATCTGAGTACGTTGAATATGGGCTATTTTCAAGATTTTTCAAATTATGACAAAAATGTAAGTCGTGTGGTAAGAAATTTTTTAAAGTTTCATGAATATAAAGGGTTTAAACTGCAATATAATGATATAATAGCTATAGAAATGACTTGACAAAAAAAAAAAAAAATAAAAAAAAAATAATTCACTGCGTCAAAAATTTCCTTTTGTAAGACTTTCTAGCGTGATTGTTGATGGCAAGTCTCTTTTCAAACACCAGCAGTAATCAGTCATGATATCTTGATGGAATCTCTCCCATTGTTCGTCCCTTCCATCAATTAAATTACTTGGAAATTCGTCAAAATGACTATTTAAAAAAAATGCATTTTTACGCTCATATGGCAATCTAACTCGTTGTAGTCTCTTTAAAGTTTTTTTTTTTTTTTTTTTTTTTTAAATTTCTGCGTAGCTATCTGACCTATAAGTACCTAAAATGGTTTCTATCAAGTCCATGAATGAGAACCAAGCAATTTCCTCTGACATTAGGAAAATTGCTATTTTATATTTTAAATTAATGTTCTAATTTGTGGGTCGTCGAAAATTCCCGCCTCGATTTTTTCATAACTTACTCTTAGTAATTTTGAAATTAGTTATTTCAAACTCTCGCCGTTCGTATCAAAAGCTTTTACATATTGTTTAATGAGGCCTAGTTTGATATGCAGAGGAGGAAATATGATTTTATCTCTGATCACAAAAGGTGGATTAATTAAATTTTTTTTCTCCGACAGTAAGTGAAGTTACTGCTGACCAGGTTTGTTTGAAATAGTTTTCTGCCTTGGCTCTGCTGCAACATAATATTCTGTAGAAAACAGGAACACACGAGAAAATCTTAGAATCCTATGAGACCGCTTATTAATCAAAATGAGCTAAATATGATACCAGTAAAAATATTTTTATGGTATTATATATAGAAAAAAGGCATATTACAAGAATACTATAACAATAGGTACAGATATATAGATAATAACCTAGTTGGAAATGTGTAATTCCAAAAAGACTTTGGGTAACAATGGCAAGTGAAGAGAAACCGGAAGTGCCAAGTGAGGGGAAACCAAGCTATTTCATGAGGTATTTGGGGGGGGACTCAGACCCCTTTAATGTTCTTTCGTGAGGATTTTTTAATCCAATTATTCGGATAATTCAATAACTAATCGGCAAATACGATAATTAATACGGATAATCTCCTAATTAATTATGTTAATCCTTTAATCCCCACCCCTTTTTGCACTTAACTCTTTAAGCCCCTACCCTTTTTCATTTGTGCAGCCGGGCACGTGCCAAGCCATATTTGTCCCTAATGTGGTAGTGCCAGAGCTTAACTCATGTTCTTTCCTGAGTGCCATTTCTAGCGCTTTCTAGCACTTGGCACTCATGCTAGACCACGAACCCTTGGCATGAGGGGAATGACAGTGTCAGTTGGCACTGATGATTGAGGGGAGTGCCATTGCCAGTTGGCACTGGGGAAGGTGCCAGTGTTATCGTTGGCTGGCACTATGGGGAGAGGAGTGTACCAGTGCCAGCGACAGCTGGCACTGGGCGTAAGGATCATCTGGCACAGTATCCGTGGACCAATCAAGATGCAGGCACTCTCGGTGATAACGTGATCTCGGCATGCGCTCATAACTTATCCTGTAACGTCATGGCACGGGTTACTTTGAGATTATGACGTCACCAAACCGCCATTTTTCTTGATCACGTGGTTTTTATTTTTCTTGATTTCTATCCACCATTTTGACCATGTGGTTTCTGCTATCTTTTATTTCTGTCCGCCATCTTGATCATGTGGCATCCGTCATTTTGATCACGTGGTTTTCGCCATCTTGGATTCGAATTCTCCCGCTATTTTTTCTTGACCGTAGCGCCATCTATTGAGTGAAAATCAAACTTCCTCCAATATTCAGGGGAAAAGATAAGAACTTAAAACTATTGTGAGACCAGACTTCGAAATCTCAACCTTCTGGTTTGAATTCCATCACGTAACCACTACACCAACTTGATCATCATACCTTAGAATGTGCGAATTATTCTATTCACGTTTTTTTTTTCGACTTTGAAATCGGAATTATTTTTTTTTATTATATAATAATCATCTATTGTTACATAATAATTATGTGTTTATGATTATTACGTATTTCAACTTCGCAGTTTTTCTTGTAGTGGACTCTCAGATCCATAGCCGCGGACACGCGAAATAACGCAATGAGGCGCGCGAACGCATGCATAAACATTCATGTTGTCATCACGTGGCATTTCAAATACGAATATAAAAATATTATGACGTCATGTCCATATTTTTTGCGACGTCATACTTTTCCTTTGTTTATTAGCATTCAAGTCCTGACTTGAAACTTTATTTAACTTAAACAAACATCTGTTTTTATTTTTATTTATTTTTTATTTTTATTTTTTTTTAATTTTTTTTATTTTTATTTCTTTATTTCATTTTTATTTATTTTTATTAAATTAATATGAACATTTTATACCTTCACTTAGTAAAACTCTTAAACATAAAAGGGTGATTAATACACCCAAACACACACACCTTACCCTGTAGCATCATGCTAGCTTTTTCTAGCCCTTTCTAACATTTTCTTGCACTTTGTAGTACGTGGCATTCATGCTAAGCCATGCAACCCACTCGGCAAGAGGGAAGTACCAATGTCAGCGAAGCTGGCACTGAGGGTAAGACAAATAAGATGCCTCATAGGCTACATCTGGATACAGCCGTGAGCCAATCAGGATGCAGGCACTCTCGGTAATAACGTCACCTTCACATGTGCAAATACACACACACACACACACATACCATAAGCTGTGACGTCATGGCACGGGCAATCATGAGACTATGACGGCAATTTTTTCTTATGACGTCATCAATATTACGTGACTTTGAATCCTCAGGCGGACGCACGGGATAACGCAAAGAGGTGTGCGAGCGCATGCATAAACATTCATGACGTCATCATCACGTGCCATTTTATTTTTAGAGGGAACATTTATCACTTTCAAATACGAATGTAAAAATATTATGACGTCATGTTCATATTTTTTTGTGACGTCATACTTCTTCTTTATTTGCATTTACGCCATCTATGTGTGGGGATCAGCGCTTTCGGTGGGTGGGGTGGGAGTGAGGAGGTGCAGAGAGAGCGATCCCCTCAACCTGATACCCTCACATAGGTTTATGAGCCTCTCCTCTGGCGCATACGTATCATCTCAAGATTTTGCATACACGCACACATACACCTTGGACTCGTTGTTTCTCTTCTGCATCCCCTTTGAAACCCCACTTGTTATCTCCTAAATACATCTATGTTGTTTCGGTAGTCGAATGATTAATTGATAATGTTGCTTTAAGATGGAATCTTACTCTCCTATTCCCAAGAAACATGTCTAAAATCTCTGTATGATGGTTCAAAAATGTTATCTATGTACGTCCCTAAGTAACATCGAGTGAGAAATATACATAAATATGCTACCTTCTTTTGACATAAGTTTGAAACCATGTGATCAAGATGTTTGAAACCACGTGATCAGAAATTTAGGATGATATCGTAGTTTTGATACACGTGTGTGCGCGTATGTGTGTGCACGCGCACGTATGAGGATTAGAAGAGCTCTTATTCGATTTTAAATGAATAGTGTGTTAGCCTTAAAAATAACTAAGTTTTTAATAAATAAATTTGTTTCATAAAAGATTTTGCATTTTTTAAGAGATATAAAATAATTTATTATAGAAAGGTTTGAAAATAAAATTTAAAGTTGTATCTTAAAACAAATATAAAGATTGAAATAGGAATAAAAGCTATAGTTTGAAAGAAATACTAAAAATGTAATGTGTAATAAGTTTTAAAATAATTTTAAAAAGTCATCTCTTGAAAAGAAATACAGAAAAATGTAATATGAAACAAGGTTAAAAATAATAGTTTGAAGAAAAACGGAATAAATATCCAAGAACATGTGTAATGCATTAAAGACATAGAGTCATGAAATGAAAATTATATGATGTATTATTAAGTAAATGTTGTCTTCACTAGTATAAAATCGAAATTATGGTATTTATTTATTATGTAATAAGAATTTTTATTATAAATACATTAAGTATTGTTATAGAATATTATAGATATTATAGATGTTATAGATATTAAACATTTGGGACAGGTATGATAAACACATGGTTATACGGTAAATGTAAATGAGGCTGACCAAAAACATGAAATATCAGGATTTGTAGGGTTACGCAGTGACTAGTCACGTGGTTATGACTTCATAGGCACATGGTCTAATTAAACCTTTGGCTATAGTGAGTTAAAGTAAATAAGTATGTAAATGTAGTGAGTCAAAAACATGAAATATCAGTAATTGATTGAAAAAGATACAACCAACCACGTAGTTATGACGTCATAGACACAGTAATATTTTGTGCTAACTTTCAGCAAATATAAAAACATGTTAAATATCGGGGAAAAAATAAATCCAATGACGTCACTTAGTTAAGAAAAATAAAATAGTTTTACGGTTTATAATTCAGGTTAGGACTTGAAAGCAAAACGTTCAAAGGTATGACGTCACATGAACTTATGGTAGTGACGTTACAAACAAAATCATATGAATATAATAACTCGAATACATAATTATAAAGAAAATGTAACACGTCACAATATTTACATTCGTATTGGAAGATATGATGATGATAAGTATAATGATTAAAAACGTTTAGTGAGCTATGGTGAATTAAGATATATGTTAAATGATTTAGTTAAGAAAAGTATATAAGGTTCTATAAATTACATGTTAGAGAGATGATGAAATGTGTTTGATCATGTTGAAGTAATAAAAGTTTGGAAATATGTGGAGATTAACGTAAATGTTGGGAGGAATTATGTAATGAAATGCATGTCAATATCTATAAATTACGTGTTGGAGAGATGTATGTCTTTGAGCATGTTTTAATGATAAAAAAGTTTAGTGAATCATGGTGAGTTAAGATATATTTTAGGGGATTTAGATAAGAAATGAAGGTAAGGATCTATAAATTACATGATAGAGAGATGATGATTTGTGTTCGACCTTGTCTAAATGTTAAAAATCAGGTAGTATATGGAAATTCAGTTATTTGTTGGAGGGTGGGATTAGGGTATGAGTTGTATGTTAACTTCTATAAAGTGTGTATTAGAGAGAGAACAGTATTTCTTTGATCATATCTTTGCGAAGAATTTAAGTTGAATGTGGAGAATTAAGTTAAATGTCTATGAATTCATGCTGAATATTAATGTAAAGATCTATAATTTGTATGCTAGATAGATGATAGAATGACTCTGCTCATGTCTTAGTGACAAAGTTAAGTTAACCTTCTATAATCAAATTAAATGCTGAATAATTTCGGTGAATAAAAAATCAAAAGTTCTATGACTTACGTACCAGATAGATACGAGGATGACTTTGTTGGTACATTCAATACAAAAGTTAGATTAAATACAGAGATTTAAGTTATATGTTGGAGGGATTAGGGTATGAAGTGCATATAAAGGTTCAATACATGCTGTGTTAGAGGGAAATAGGCTTATCTTTGATCAAGTTTTAATGATAGAAAGTTAAATAGGTTATGGCGAAATAAGATATATTATGAAAGATTTAGATAAGAAATGTATGTGAGCCTCTATAAACTGTGTGTTAGAGAGATTATGACATCTGTGCGATCTTGTCAAAGTGTTTAAAGTCAGGTAGTATGTAGTGCTTATTATTATTATTATTATTATTAGAGTCACAGAGAGGGATTAGGGCATGAAATTAATGTTAAGTACTATAAAATGCGTGCTTATAGAGTTGTCGAAATATCTTTGAACATACCTATGCGAAAAATATGTTGAATATGAAGAATTAGGTTAAATGGTTGAATTTATGTTGAATATAAAAGTAGTTCAATTTGTATGCTAAATAGAAGATGACATGTCTTTGTTCATGCCTTAATGATAAAGTTGTTAACCATGGAGAATCAAATTAAATGTTGAATACTTTTGAGATAAATAGTGAATGAAAAATTATAAAACTTGCGTGCCAAATAGATACTAGCATTACTTTATTCATATAAAAGGTAGGTTACATACAGGGATTTAAGTTATATATTGATGAGGCTTAGGGTGAAAATACATGCAAGTACAATAAAATATAAGTTAAAGAGATGTCTGTATGTCTTTGATCATGCTTTAATGATATAAAGTTTAGCGTATAATGATGAATTAAGATATACATTGAAAGAATTAGATAAGAAATGCATGTAATATCCTATAAATTGTATGTTGGAGAGAGGATAACTTGTGCTTGGTTATGTCGAAGTATTAAAAGTAAGGCTATATAAGGAGATTAAGATTTAGGTTGAAGGGAAAAGGGTATGAAATGTGTATCAGAGAGATGTCGGCATGTCATGTCTAAGTGTTAAAAAGATAGAATGTATATTGAGTTTTAAAGTAAATGTTGTGGAACTTAGGGTTAGAAATGTATATGAAGGATCAATTAATTATATGATATATTGGTAACTATGGAGATTCAAATTATATACTGATTAGTATTGGTCGAACAATGAGTGTAAGGTTCTGTAATTTGTAAGTCAGATTTTTTTTTTTTTTTTTTTTTACAGAACGCCACACTCACAGACAGAGCCCTTTTCAAGGAGGGGGCACGCACACATAGAGAAGATTCATTTAAACATACACACCTAACGCACAGCCCTCAGGTGGGCGCAGACGGAAGCCTTAAAGAGTGGAAGATTAAATACAGGAGGAAAAATGGATGAAGGTAGAGAGTTCCACAGAATAGAGGTGGCTGGAAAGAAAGAGGTACCATAACGGGCTAGCCTGGGATTTCCTACGTCCACACAAAATTGGTGAGAAAGCAGGGCACCCCTTGTGCAACGAGGAAGACGCAATGGTGGAGGAATGCGAGAGGCCAATTCTCTCGAGCACCTGCCATTGTAGTACCTGTTGAAAAGAGATAGCGCGTCAACATCACGTCGCAGAGACAGAGGGTCAAGAGAGTTTGAAAGTAGGGGACAGTTAATTAATCTTTTAGCTTTAGACTCAACTCTATCCAGGAGAGAGGAGGAGCCGGAGCCCCCCAAATGTGAGAACAGTACTCCATACGAGGGCGAATAAGACCCTTATATATTTGGAGTAACTGTTCAGAAGAAAAAAATTCTCGCAATCTGAACAGAACTCCCAGCTTCTTAGAGGCCGCTTTAGCAACCATTGTGATATGTGGTTTCCAAGATAGTTTGTTGTTTATGTTAAGACCAAGAATGTTAATGTTATTTACAGGTGAGACGGGAGAGCCATCGAAGAGAATAGGAAAGTTAGGAGGTGTTTTAGAAAGGGAGATGTGAAGAAGTTGAGTTTTTAAAGAGTTGAATTTCACAAGGTTGCTATGACCCCACCGGGAAATCCCATCCAGATCGGCAAGAATAGAATCGGAAAGTTGAAGACGAGAAGCAACTCTAGAAGCAAAAGAGGGAGCAGATTTTAAATGAGTAGAAGAATGTAGAGTTGAATCATCAGCATAAGAGTGAACAGAGTTAGAAGTGCAGTTAAGAAGATCGTTAATGAAAAGTAAGAATAAGGTTGGAGATAAAACAGAACCATGAGGAACACCACAGTTGACAGAAAACTAGACAATAGTAAGCAAAGAGGAGGAAACCCAGAGGAGGGAAGCTTGGAGAGCAGTGACGCATGCCACACCCGGTCAAAAGCCTTGGATATGTCAAGCGCCATCACACAAGACTCCCCGAAGTCCCTAAGGGCAGAAGACCATAGATCAGTAAGATAGGAAAGTATGTCACCAGTTGACCTCGAGCGTCGAAAGCCATACTGGTGATTTGAGAGAAGAGAATGAGACTCCAAATGATCCAGGAAATGAGAATTGAGAAGAGTTTCAAAAATTTTATATAGAACACAGGTGAGAGCTATAGGTCGATAGTTAGAAGGGTCAGAGCGACTACCTTTTTTCGGGATCGGTTGAACAAATGCACGCTTCCAGCATTGAGGAAAAGTATTAGTATTAAGGCATAGAGAGTAGAGCTTAACGAGGACAGGCGCCAACTCGGAAGCACACTCCCTCAGAACACGAGGGGGAAAGCCATCCGTGCCACTGGCCTTCCTGACGTTCATAGATTTCAGGATCCCATGCACCTGATCATGAGTAATTACAGGCAGAGACATGGGACACCTGAGAGGAGAAGGAGTAGGAGGGATGCCTGAATCGAGCAGGGTGGAATTGGATGAAAAAAGGAGGCCGAAGAGATTAGCCTTTTCAGAAGGAGTATTAGCAACAGAACCATCAGAGCGAATAAGAGGAGGAAAGGCAGATTTACAGAAGTTGTTAGAGATATTTTTGACAAGAGGCCAGAAATTCTTATCAGTAGGAGAGCCATGGAGGTCAGCGCACTTCCTTTTTATGAAAGTACGCTTAGTCCGTCGAAGAACATCCCTGCAACGATTCCGAGCTGAATGAAAATTAGCAAGAGTGATAGGAGAAGGAGAGTTTTTCCATTCACGATAAGCACTGTCTCTCTCACGAAGGGCAAGGGAACAGCCGTCATCGAACCATGGATTTTGAGGAGAAAAGGATTTAGTTGAAGATGGAATGAATCTGCCCATCCCGTCAAGGATTACGGCCCCTACCTTTTCAGCAGAGACAGAAGCGTCTCCCGAGACAAAGCAAGATTCACTCCAATGATAGTTATCAAAGAAGCGGCGCATTGCCAGCCAATTATCCACCCCTTCCCTCATCACCACTTGGGAGTTGGTGGCCTCCGGTGATGGGGTTGGTGGCACCAGGACTCGGCCGCCGGCTTGTCCTGATGCACGGTCTATTTTTTTCATTAATTTCTGCAACATTCGTGGTCTGCACTCTAATTTCCACTTTGTTGAACATCACCTCTCTTCTTCTAGACCTCACCTCTTATTCTTGACCGAAACTCAGATGTTTGAGCGTTCTGATAGCAAACCCTATTCTGTTTCCTCCTACTGTCTCTATCCTCAATTTTCAGCCAAAGGCGGTTGTTGTGCATATGTGCGCAACGATGTCGTTTGTTCTCGTGTCTCTAATTTGGAGTCTTCTGAATTTTCCACCTTATGGCTTAGGCTCTCTTGCCACTCTACGACTAAATTCATTTGTTCAGTTTATTTATCTCCTAATTCTACTGACTATGCTAAATTCTTCGACTATTTAAACTCCAAAATAGAGCACATTCTCTCTTCTTCTCCTTTCTCTGAAATCATCATATTAGGTGATTTGGATTTTGAGGAGAAAAGGATTTAGTTGAAGATGGAATGAATCTGCCCATCCCGTCAAGGATTACGGTCCTCTACCTTTTCAGCAGAGACAGAAGAGTCCCCCGAGACAAAGCAAGATTCACTCCAATGATAGTTATCACAGAAGAGGCGCATTGCCAGCCAATTAGCCCGATTAAAGTGCCAGAAAGTAAGTTTAGGGCATGGTGGAGCTGTTGGAGAGAAAGCATTATAATTAAGAGCTATATGATTATGGTCAGAGTTACCAATAGGAGGGAAAATGGTGTATTTATATTTAGAAGTAGTAGTGGTGAAGCATAAATCAAGTGTATTCAAGAATTGGCTAGGACGATCTGGAATGTGTGTGGGTTCACTAATCAATTGCTCCAAATCGTTAAGAATGCTGAATGATTTGGCCTCCCTCCCACCTGTACCAGATTTGTAGATACTAACGTACCTTTGTTCATGCATTAGTGATAAAAGTTAGTTTAACGTTTTGATTTATGACGCATACTGAGAGACTTAGAGCAGAAACCTACATAGTGTCTTTGATAAGTGTTGTAGAAATGTTTGAGTGCAGTGAGAGAGCATGAAAACAGGGTAAATAAAGGCTTCCAGTTTCCGTTATGGAAATATTTTGCGGGAGAAATATATTTTAGAGAGGCGGGTTAATAGCTTTAAATGAGTATGATGTGTTTGTTAGAAGTAATATACATGAATTTTGCTTTCGTATGTCAGGTATAACAATGCGCGCGCGCGCGTGTGTGTGTGTGTGTTAATCAAATAAAAATAAAAAAAAAATAAAAAAATAAAAATAAAAATTAATTTAAAAAAATAAAAAAGAAAGAATAGAAAAAAATAAAATAAAAAATAAATTAAAAATAAATTGCAAAAGTTAAATAAAGAAGTATTAAGTTAGGACTTGAATGCAAATAAATAAAGAAAAAGTATGACGTCACAAAAAAATATGGACATGACGTCATAATATTTTTACATTCGTATTTGAAAGTGGTAAATATTCTCTCTAAAAAATAAATTGTCACGTGATGACATGAATGCTTGTGCATGCGTTCGCGCGTCCGCGGTTATGGACCTGAGAGTCAACTACAAGAAAAACTACAAAGATGAAATACGTAACAACCATAAATACATAATTGTTATGTAACAATAGATGATTATTATACAATCAATAAAATAATTCCGATTTCAAAGTCGAAAAAGGAAAACGTGAATAAAATTTAGACAAAGTATGATGATCAAGTTGGTGTAGTGGTAGTGGTAGCGTGATGGAATTAAAACCAGAAGGTTGAGATTTCGAATCATGGTCTCACAATAGTTTTAAGTTCTTATCCTTTTCCCCTGAATATTGGAGGAAGTTTGTTTTTCAAACAATAGATGACGCTGAAATCAAGAAAAAATTGCAGGAGAATTCAATTCCAAGATGGCGGAAACCACGTGATCAAAATGACGGATGCCACATGGTGAAGATGGCGGACATAAATCCAAGATGGCAGAAACCATGTGGTCAAAATGGCGGATAGAAATCAAGAAAAAAATCTACGGAAATAAAAACCACATGATCAAGAAATAATGGCGGTCGGGTGACGTCATAGTCTCAAGATAGCCCGTGCCATGACGTTACAGGATAAGGTATATGCGCACGCGCAAATGACGCCATCGCCGAGAGTGCCTGCATCCTGATTGGTCCACAGATGAGGCCGGATGTGGTGCCAGATGATGCCTTACCCGCAGTGCCAGCTGTTGCTGGAACTACCCTTAACCCTTAGTGCCAGATGATGCTGGCACTGGCACCCCTCAGTGTCAATTGACACTGTCACTCCCCTCATGCCAAGGGTTCGTGGTCTAGCATGAGTGCCAAGTGATAGAAAGCGCTAGAAAGTTAGAAATGGCACTCAGGAAAGAGCATGAGTTAGGCCCTAGGCACTACCACATGAGGGCTAAATATGGCTTGGCACGTACAAAGGAAAATGGGGCGGGGATTAAACGGTAATGTGCAAAAAAGGGCGGGGATTAAGGGATTAGCATAATTAATTAGGGGATTATCCAGATTAATTATCGGATTATCCGATTAATTATCGGATTAAAAACGCCTCACGAAAGACCATGAAAGGGGAGCTCCGCATGATTTCTCCTCAACCAGAAGTGCCACTACCGGTTCCCCTCACTTGGCGCTGGCACCGGAAGTGCCGACCATCAAAATCGTTTCCCTACTACTAATGGTTTAGACATATATGTATAATGAATGAGGACAGGATGGTGAACAAGGTACTTGGATCCAAGGTGGATGGGGAAGGCCAAAGTATAGATAGATGGATGGATAGAGAGAAATTTTTTTTTGGTGCAAGCAATTTGAGTTTTGGGGTAGCGGAGGAGAGAGTGAGACGGAGGAAGGAGGTCAAAGGGGATGAAAGGTAGGAATGGGAATGTTTGTGAGAGAGTTGTGGAGGGCACCACCACATGAAAGTGGGAAAAGTCATGTGAAATATATATATATATATATATATATATATATATATATATATATATATATATATATATATATATATATATATATATATATATATATATATATATATATATATATATATATATATATATATATATATAGTGATGGATCGGATGTCATATTTTCCAATTTGCGGATGCGGATGTTGAATTTTGGAGAAGTGCGGATGCGGATGCGGATGTTGAATTTTCGAAAGTGCGGATGCGGATGCGGATTTTGAATTTTCGAAAAGTTAGGATGCGGATGCGGATGCGGATGTTAATTTTGATGAGGATGCGGATGCGGATGTTAATTTTGATGAGGATGCGGATGCGGATGTTAATTATATATATATATATATATATATATATATATATATATATATATATATATATATATATATATATATATATATATATATATATATATATATATATATATATATATATATATATATATATATCACTATCACCTTTCCCACTTTCGTGAGGTGGTGCCCGCCACAATTCCCTTACAAACATAACTATTCTTACCTTTCAACGCTTTCACCACCTCCCTCCATCTCTGTCTCCACAAATCTTCTACCCTCGTCTAAACTCAAATTCCTTCCATCAAAATCACTCTCACTCCATCCATCCATCTCCACTTCGGCCTTCCCCTCCCCCTATCTACATCGGATCTACGTACCTTGCCAACCATTCTGTTCTCTTTCATTCTTCACATATGTCCAAACCAGTTTAGCACATCCTCCTCCTCTCTATCAATTACACCCTTCTTCCATTTACACATCTCCCTTATTCTTTCATTTCTAATCCTATCAATCCTTCTCAATTTATATATCGCTCTCAAATCTTTAATCTCAAAGACATTGAAACTTTTTCTCGACCGAGCACTTATCGTCTATGTTTCACACACATACAATACAGAAGGTGAACACATACATTCAAACATTCCTATCTTTATTTCTTTCGAAATTTTTCCTTTCTTCCATACTTTTCTTAGGCCCCCCAATACTTTCATTCCTTCTACCACTCTTTTCTTTATTCCTTTTTCCGTCCCACCCTTACTTTCCACCCAACATTACTAGATATTTGAATTCATTCACCTCCTCAAGTTTCCATTCTCACACTTCTACAAACCAATTCCTCCCTCAACATTTCCTCATCCCCAACTCCAATCCTCATAACTTTATTCTTCGCTGGATTGAATTTCAATCTCTTGTTTGCACATTTCCCTTCAAACTCTCTCACAAGTATTCTCATCTTTTCTCCAGATTCTGCCACCAACACATGCCGCATCATCTGCAAAAAGTAAAACATTCACCCTCTATATTTCTCAACGTAATACTCTTCCCTTCTCTCTCCATTTTTCTAAGTAAACCATTCATCAAATAGATTAAATAACATGGAGATATTACAAACCCCTGTCTCAATCCCACTCCTATGCTAAACCAATCCGATAATTCTCTCTTCACCCTCACTCTTGATCTACAATTCGCATATATATATATATATATATATATATATATATATATATATATATATATATATATATATATATATATATATATATATATATATATATATATATATATATATATATATGTGATGGATCGGATGTCATATTTTCTAATCTGCGGATGCGGATGCGGATGCGGATGTTGAATTTTTGAAAGTGCGGATGCGGATGCGGATGTTGAATTTTCGAAAGTGCGGATGCGGATGCGGATGTTGAATTTCCGAAAGTGCGGATGCGGATGTTGAATTTTCGAAAATGCGGATGCGGATGCGGATGTTGATTTTTGTGCGGATGCTCCGCATCCTCGCATGCGGATGCGGATGCCATCACTATATATATATATATATATATATATATATATATATATATATATATATATATATATATATATATATATATATATATATATATATATATATATATATATATATATATATTAGAGGTGGACCGGATAGTAATTTTTTACTATCCGCGGATGCGGATGCGGTTGCGGATATTCAATTGCGGATATCCGCAGATGCGGATGCGGATAGTTTAATTTTTTAAGAGTTTTTGCCATAGATTCTTGGAATTTTAAATATAATATCCAGAATCTATGTTACCAGGGTGTGGGACGGGGACCCAACTCTTGAACACCTCACCAACCTCTTTCCCTAACCTCCACCCATTTGGAAAAAGGTTATATATATATATATATATATATATATATATATATATATATATATATATATATATATATATATATATATATATATATATATATATATATATATATATATATATATATATATATGATTCCACGGTCGTCGAGAGTGGATGTGCCTAAAAACAGATGGGAAAAGAAAAGTGGGAAGAATCAGAAAGAAAATTGAGGAGAGAAAAGAAGAGAGAAGGTTTATGCGTTAAGAGATTACTGAACAAAATTTTAAAAAGTAGTAGCTAAAATTTATTTTAAAAATAAGAATTTTAGAAAATAATTTTACAATTAAGAAAAAATAAAAAAAATTAAATTATATCTCAAAATTTAGAGGAGCAACAAATCTTCCAATATACTACTTTCGGCTTTCAATGAAAAGTAAAACCTTAACATTAAGAAATTAAAATTTAAAAAATATGAGTATGAAAATCGATGACAGGATTGGATCACATGAGGAGTCTAAAAGCGAGGACGACAGGACTAGCCACCCGGCCTTGTGATTCTCTCCCAAAGGCTTGTAATAACTCTAGAACCAGCATTGGGAACCATAGCTCAGAGAAGCACAATCTTCTGGAGAGCTCTTGGAGAGATTATTTAGAAGTTAGCTGGAAAATGATGCTGGTCCTACTGAAAGGGTGAAAACCCTACCTGAGAGTTTCTATAAGACTCATGGACCGGCATTGAGACCAACGACAGAAATACATGATCTTTTAGAGGACTCTGGGAGAACTTTTAAGAGCAGTTGGGGAAAGATGCTGGTTCCACTGACAGGGTAACAACCCTTCCTGGGAGAGGATGTAGATATATATATATATATATATATATATATATATATATATATATATATATATATATATATATATATATATATATATATATATATATATATATATATATATATATATATATATACCAGTATTACCTATCACCTTCACACTTCACAATTTAACATATTCCATTTGAAGTTAATAATTGGTAAGTTATTTTTAGAAATAAAAGCTTTTGGCCTCTTTCAGGTGAAAGTTTGGTTCGTTTTTCGTCGTAAATGAAGGCCTGCTCCAATGAAAAGACGCTCACTAGCAACACTAGTTGAAGGACATGATAAATAAGTTCTTGCCAGCTCAGCAAGAAAAGGGAAACTTTTGCAATTATCTCTCCACCAAACCAGTTGGTCTTTATCTGCCTCCAAACGTGGAAGTTTCAGATAATTTTCAATAATCGATATTGTATCCTTTGACACTTCTGACTGTGATTCTTCATCGCTGCTGGAAGCTAGAAGATCTTTCATTGATTTAGCAATGCTTAAGCTAACAGATTTAGTTTCTTTTGTATCTGAGAGCTTTTGCTTTTTCTTGAAGGCGTTATTTCAGCTGTTTCTATCATCTCATAGCATAAGCATCCTAATTTTATTTTAACATTTTGAGAAACAAATGGTTTAGAAAATTTTGTTTTGTACCTAGGATCTAAAAAGTTTGCAATTGTATAAGCATCATCATTTTCCAGGTTTTCAAATCTGTCGTTCATCTCCTTAATTAATGTTTCAGTCATCCTTGAAACTCCCTTAGACTTAATAACATTTGTTAACACAACTTTCAATGTTGAAACAAGTGGTATTTTTTACTATCCGCGGATGCGTATGCGGTTGCGGATATCCAATTGCGGATATCCGCGGATGCGGATATCCGCAGTTGCGGATGCGGATGCGGATATCCGGTCCACCTCTAATATATATATATATATATATATATATATATATATATATATATATATATATATATATATATATATATATATATATATATATATATATATATATATATATATATTAATTAATTGATGATAGCTTGAGACTACCTTCTGGAACTCACTTTGACAAGGAGTGAACCATTTCTCATTATTAATACAGGAGGATCATGTGTCTACATGACTTTCTCAAGGTCTTCGATTAATTATATTTTACTGTAATCAGTCAAAAGGCAAGACGTTGTCGATAGGAGATAAAAGTACAGTGAGAAAGATGTATCTTCAGATGGAATATTAGAATGCCACAACGATTCAAAAGGGGTATGGAAACGGTGAAGAAGTACCAGACAACTGAGAGTCTAAGGTTTGTGCATTTGTGCCAATTGAACTGGAAGAGTTCCTGTCCATTATGCAGGAGTAGAGGAAGAATAGTGGTTTGAATGATGAGAGTTCCAAACCATTCCATATGTAAAGGTGTCAAAGTACACAATCTTGTTCGACTTTTTGGTTGACAAGGTGGTTTTAATGTCAATTAAAGGCGACGTCCTTTATAAAATTCATAAATTCTTTCTTTTTGTTATCCTTAAATAACCAAAATAACAATGAAGCAAATGATAGTATATCTTTCAATCTCATCAGTGACGAACCTACACTTCACGAGTCACAGCAGGAACCAAGCGCCATAGATGTGGCTAGGGGTTCATCTCCAAAATGGTCACGCCAGGTCCCCAACGCATTCAACAAACGAAGTGGCAACATGACTCTCGATATTATGCTCCTTGGTGATTCAGGAATAAACTTCCTCCCTAAAAAAAGGATATTGCCAGGGAAAAGATAGTATCGACCCCGGAACTTGTATTGAAATACATACATAAGTATGTAGAATATGAATTACGAAAAATAAAAACCAAAAAAGGGAGGGGATAACAAGAATTATAACAGCAGGAAGGCAAATAATAATAATAATATAAAATAATAATGGCAAAATTAATGATGAAAATAAAAATAAATAATAATTAGTAATTACAATAATAACAGCTCTTTGGGAGATGGGGAGGGAATCAAGAAAAGTTCTGAGCAAACGCAGTAGTGTCTCAGCAAGTATGTTTTCTTCACGATGAGAATATATATATATATATATATATATATATATATATATATATATATATATATATATATATATATATATATATATATATATATATATATATATATATATATATATATATATATATTAAAGTAAATCTTTTTAGTGTAGTTTAATTAACAACCCATTTGAAGTAAATAAAACACTTTTGTAATAAAACATGTTTACTTAGAGAAAAGGAAAAAAATATCACAGGCTATATGTTACATACTATTGTTTAGTAACTACAAAAAGAGGATGGCCAAGTTGCCAGATTATTCTTTACATGATACATAGTAGCTAAATAAAAAAATGCTCTATAAAAATAATGAATAAACAATTTTTTCTTCAACACTCTCCATTATTGTTTATTCTATAAAGGCTAGTCCATTCCTAATTTTTCATTCAGGATCATGAGTCTTGGCTTGTGTAGTGGCTTTGTGAGTCCATCTGCAAGTTGATTTTCACTGCTAACCTTGAGTACCTCAATTTCATCATTCTGAACTTTTTCTCTGACAAAGAAATGGCGTACCTTTATATGTTTAGTTCTTTTGTGAAATTCTGGATTCTTGCTGAGTTTGATCGCTGCTTCATTGTCAATCCAAAGAGTGGGCTTCTTGTAAACTTTTGTGATCTCTCCTAGAAGTCGATGAATCCAAATAATTTCCTTTGTTGCTTCACTAGCTGCCATAATTTCAGCTTCTGTTGTTGAAATTGCAACTGAGCTTTGTTTCTGACTAGTCCATGAAATTGCACCTCCAGCATATAGACATACAATTCCAGTTGTTGAATGTCCTGTTTTCTGGTCTCCAGAATGATCTGCATCACTGTATCCTTCTAGATGATTCTGTTCACTATTACTTCTATATATGATACCTTTTTCCAGAGTACCTTTCAAGTATCTAAATACTCTTTTAACTTTTGTAATATCTTCTTTTGATGGATTATCTACACTTCTGGCAAGATAACTGACAGTAAAAGCAATATCTGGTCTTGTTCCTGTTGCTAGATATAGAAGAGCTCCTATAGCTGATCTGTAAGGGAAACTCTCCCTGGTTTCAATGTCATGTGTAACTTTATCTTTTATAATTGGAGTTGACACAGCATTGCAATTTTCCATACCAAATTCTTTTACTATTTTCTTTGTGTAATATGATTGACTGATTTTCTTTGTACCATCACTTCTTGATTCAATTTCAATTCCTAAAAAATAAGTTGCAGGTTTATATGTAATTTTAAATTCTTTCTTTAATTCTTCTAAAAAGTTTTGTGATTCTTCATGACTTGTTGATGCTACTAGTCCATCATCAACATACAATGCAAGTAATATTTTATGTCCATTCTGGTCTCTTATATATAGACATGGGTCAGCTGTACTTCTTACAAAATTCAGTTTTGAAAGGAATTTTCCAAATCTTTCATTCCAACATCTGGGTGCTTGCTTAAGACCATACAAACTGCGTTTCAATTTGCATACTTTGGTTGTCCCATCTTCAAAACCTTCAGGTTGTTTCATATATATTTCTTCTAATAAGTTTCCATAAAGAAATGCTGTTGATACATCAAACTGCATCAAGAACATATTTTCTTTAGCTGCTACACTTATTAATGTTCTCACAGTACTCTTATTTGCTACTGGACTAAATGTTTGTTCATAATCAATACCTTTGCTTTGACTATAACCTTTTGCAACTAATCTTGCTTTAAATTTGTCAATTGTTCCATCTGAGTTTTCTTTTATTTTGTAAACCCATTTACTTGCAATTGCTTTTCTTCCTGGTGGCAATTCAACTAGTTCCCATGTTTGGTTTTCTCTCAATGATTGCAATTCATTTTTCATTGAATTAATCCAATTTTTCTTTTGTTTACTTTCCATAGCTTCACTATAATTTTCTGGTTCTTTCATATCTTCTGATAAATACATACTGTAATCATCAAATCTTGATGGTTTTGTAATTGTTGATCTATTTCTTAATATTCTTGTATTTATAGTGCTATCCTGTTCTATAATTTCTTCTGTTTCTGAATCAGATACTATTTCTGTATCAGATTCTGTTTCTGAATCAGATTCTATTTCTGTATCAGATTGTGTTTCTGTATGAAATGGATTTAACCTAATTTCATAATTGCTATCTTCCAATTTTGTGTTTTCTTCACTTAATATTGGAGGAGAAAGTTCTTCTTTTTCAAAAATTACATCTCTACTTCTGAATGTTGAGTTATTTTTCAGATCAAAAATTCTATAACTTTCATCACTTTCATATCCAATTAACACACCTGATCTGGCCTTTGGGTCCAGTTTTCTTCTTTTTTGATCTGGAATCCAACCACTGCATGGAGTTCCAATTATGCGTAAATGCTTAATTCTGGGTTTTTTATCATACCATATTTCATAAGGTGTTTTCTCATCAATTGATGATTTTCCAGTCCTATTAAGAATATATGCTGCTGTGTTAATTAATTCTGCCCAACACTTTTGTGGAAATTTTGCTTTTGAATACATAAGGGATCTGGCTACTTCAACTAACGTTCTATTTTCTTTTTCTGCACCTCCATTCTGTTGTGAAGTGTAGGGAGTTGTTAGCCTTTGTCTCACACCATATTTCTGTAAGAGTTTTCTTATAGATTGATTAATAAATTCTAAAGCATTATCACTCAGGAATTCTTTGAATGGGTGCCCCTGTACTCTTGCTTCTGTGAGTATCTGCTTTAGCTTTTCTATAATTTCTGATTTTTCTTTAATAAAATATATAAATCTCATTTTTGAAAAATCATCTTTGAAGCATACAAAATATCTATAACCTGAATAAGATGGCACTTGAAATGGTCCACATACATCTGCATATAACAATTCTCCTTTTTTTTGAGCTGTTGGCCTTTTACCAAACTTCTGACGATGCATTTTTCCATTTATACATCCTGAACAATTTTTGTCATCAAGGCAAGTTTCAATGTTTAGCTCTCTTTTGATCAAGTTTCTTATGTGTCGTTTATCCTGATGTCCCATTCTTTCATGATATAGCTGCAGCTTATCCTTTTCTTCTAGGACATTTACTTCTGGTGGTGAAATTTCTGCTTTCATTGTAACTTTGAATAGGCCTTCATTTGGTCTACGATAGCCACAAAAATAGTTTTTTTCATCTACCATAAAACTACATTTGGTAGGTCCAGAAATAAATTTGCTACATGGATGTTTATCATGTGCTGCTAATACTGAGAATAAATTTTTCTTAATATCAGGAACATGCCAAACATCATTCAAAAATAATTGAGATATTTTTCCATTTACTAATGATTTTACCTCAATTAATCCATGTCCTAATACATTTGCTTCTTGACCATTTGCTGACTTAACTTTGACGATATTATTAAACTCATTATAAGTTTTAAAGTAACTTCGCTCATTTGTTATATGTTTTGTAGCTCCATTATCAAAATACCAATTTTCTTTATCATCTTCTTCAGAAATAAATACTGTATCATCTACAGCTAGCGTAAAAACATTATTTTCTGTATTATTTTTCAGATTACTCATATTTCCAGGCTTTACTCTTCTTTCTGACTTTGTTTGCTTTTCTGGTTTATCCATCTGCAATCCATTTTCTGCAATCTTGGATCCAGTGACCTTTTTTGTTGCAATAATAGCAAGGATATTTCTGACATTTATCCATTGTTTTGCTTTCTCTATGATTTTTCTTTATCATCACAAGAGCTTCATGATTTACTAATTCAGCCTTTGATGCCATTTTATTTGCTTCTGTGCATAGCCAATTTACCAAATTATCTATGTTTCTTTCTTTATTATTAGTATTTACCATAAGCCAAGTAGTTTGAAAGTTTGAATATTCTTTTGGTAGAATTTCAAAAATTTTGCAAATGAGAAATATCTGTGGTAATGAACTTTCCTTCGTCTCTTGAAGTTTCACAATTTCTTCTTGAAGACTACTCCAAAGCTGTCTTATTGAAGATAAATTACCAGCCATATCCAATTTCTCATTCCATTTGTGTGCAAAGAAATTTGAACAAATATCATAGACTTTGTTCTCCTCAACACCAGCAAAGAGATTATGAAGTTCCTTCCATACTTCATCTGCTTTCATCAGATTTCTTATCTGAGCTCTAACATTTTGGCTAAGGGTTGAAACTAACAAAAACATTACATCTGATTGTGTTTTGTTGAATCATTCTAATTTCTTTCTGTACACATTTCTTTCTTCAACTGTGGCTGTACTTTTGGGTTCTTGTGGTTTTTCTAATTTTCCATTGATTGCTTCTGTTGCATCTGGAATACCACATAATTTTATCTGTATAAGATATTTCCAATCATCCAAATTTCTTTTGCCATGAAGAGGTTCAATTTTGTGTACTAGGCCTAATTCTTCCATTCTCTTTATCTTACTTCAAACTGGGTTTGCTAATAAGAAACTAACTTCTAACTACGGACTGCTGCCATGTTAAAGTAAATCTTTTTAGTGTAGTTTAATTAACAACCCATTTGAAGTAAATAAAACACTTTTGTAATAAAACATGTTTACTTAGAGAAAAGGAAAAAAAATATCACAGGCTATATGTTACATACTATTGTTTAGTAACTACAAAAAAAAGGATGGCCAATTTGCCAGATTATTCTTTACATGATACATAGTAGCTAAATAAAAAAAATGCTCTATAAAAATAATGAATAAACAATATTTTCTTCAACAATATATATATATATATATATATATAT
>SEYY01010845.1:0-15365 GCA_009176605.1 Armadillidium nasatum
AAAAAAATTTTTTTTGTCTCCTCTGGTGGGGAAAGGACGGAGGCCTACCAATACCCATAAGATTTGGAGAATAGTCAGAAATCTCGTCATTAATGACTGACATGACCCGATACATGGCATTTAAAAGTGCAAATCAAAGAAAGTTGGGAAAAACAGATAAAGGGAGTGTGTTCCAGACTTTACCAGTAGAGTACTGTGAGATTGAGCAAACTGGTTAAGTCTGGGGTCAGAGAGTTTGGACAGAGAAAGGATGAGACTGTGTAGAAAGCCGTGTCGTTCGAGCCTTTCTCAATGGAGAAAGTATGCGATGTTAGAGTTCAGAAGAGCAGTGTCCATTGTAATAGGATAAATATAGAGTGACGCAACAATTCGATGGGAAGAAAGAGATTAGAAAGAGTAAGAGTAAGAGCAAAAGAATTAATAAGGCAAAAAAGCTCTATACTCCCACCTTTTCAAGAAGAGCTGAATATATGGAACCACCAAAGATGTGAGGCATATTCCATACAGGGGTGAACAACAAACCCGTAAAGAGCAAGCAATTGGGGTGGTGTGAAGAAATTCTGAAGGCGCCTCAGAACACCCAACCTCTTAGAAGCTTATTTAGAAAGAGAAGTAATGTAATCTTTCCAAGAAAAAAAAACCCAGAGATTATTGAGGACAGATGAAGGTTTGAGTTGAGTGTTTTCGAAGATGATCATAGTTGTCATAGTTTTGAGGCATCGAAAACAATCATGTTTTCTCTGCTCCAATTTGAAATTTGAGAAAGATTGTAAGTCAGTTGTTCCAAGGCCATCCATCTTGAATCTATTAAATGCTATTTGGAAGGGGCATCTTTCAAATTGAAAGGAATAATGAAGGGTGGAATCATCAACATATGAGTGTATAGGAGACGAAGTAATAGAGAGAAGGTCATTGATCAAAATTAGAAAAAAGAGCTGAAGATGGGACAGATCCTTGAGGAGCACCACTATTAATAGATTTATAGGAAGAACAGTGGCCATCTACAACAGCTGTTACGGAACGACCGGAAAGGAAATGAGAGAATGTCACAGACAGAAGGATAGATTCTGAAAGGGGGAAATTATGAAATCAAAGTTTGTGCCAGACTCTATTGAAGGCTTTCAAATATGTCTAGTGCAACAGCAAAAGACTCACCAAAACCCCAAAGAGCAGAGGACCAAGAGTCAGAAAGTATATATATATATATATATATATATATATATATATATATATATATATATATATATATATATATATAGTGATGGATCGGATGTCATATTTCCAATTTGCGAATGCGGATGCGGATGTTGAATTTTGGATAAGTGCGGATGCGGATGCGGATGCGGATGCGGATGTTGAATTTTCGAAAGTGAGGATGCGGATGTTAAATTTTTCGAAAGTGCGGATGCGGATTTTTGAATT
Source organism: Armadillidium nasatum (assembly GCA_009176605.1). Classification (NCBI taxonomy): domain Eukaryota; kingdom Metazoa; phylum Arthropoda; class Malacostraca; order Isopoda; family Armadillidiidae; genus Armadillidium; species Armadillidium nasatum. The sequence goes on from SEYY01010845.1 coordinate 1,423, forward strand.
TTCGAAAAGTTCGGATGCGGATGCGGATGTTAATTTTGATGAGGATGCGGATGTTAATTATATATATATATATATATATATATATATATATATATATATATATATATATATATATATATATATATATATATATATATATATATATATATATATATATATATATATATATATATATATATATATATTTCAATATCACCTTTTCCCACTTTCGTGAGGTGGTGCCCGCCACAATTCCCTTACAAACATAACTATTCTTACCTTTCAACGCTTTCACCACCTCCCTCCATCTCTGTCTCCAACAAATCTTCTACCCTCGTCTAAACTCAAATTCCTTCCATCAAAATCAATCTTACTCCATCCATCCATCTCCACTTTCGGCCTTCCCCTCCTCCTACCTTTCCCCTATCTACATCGGATCTACGTACCTTGCCAACCATTCTGTTCTCTTTCATTCTTCACATATGTCCAAACCATTTAAGCACATCCTCCTCCTCTCTATCAATTACACCCTTCTTCCATTTACACATCTCTCCTTATTCTTTCATTTCTAATCCTATCAATCCTTCTCAATTTATATATCGCTCTCAAATCTTTCATCTCAAAGACATTGAAACTTTTTCTCGACCGAGCACTTATCGTCTATGTTTCACACACATACAATACAGAAGGTGAACACATACATTCAAACATTCTTATCTTTATTTCTTTCGAAATATTTCCTTTCTTCCATACTTTTCTTAGGCCCTCCAATACTTTCATTCCTTCTACCACTCTGTTCTTTATTTCTTTTTCCATCCCACCCTTACCTTCCACCCAACATTACTAGATATTTGAATTCATTCACTTCCTCAAGTTTCCATTCTCACACTTCTACAAACCAATTCCTCCCTCCACATTTCCTCATCCCCACCTCCAATCCTCATAACTTTATTCTTCGCTGGATTGAATTTCAATCTTGTGTTTGCACATTTCCCTTCAAACTCTCTCACAAGTATTCTCATCTTTTCTCCAGATTCTGCCACCAACACATGCCGCATCATCTGCAAAAAGTAAAACATTCACTTCACATTCACCCTCCATATTTCTCAACGTAATACTCTTCCCTTCTCTCTCCATTTTTCTAAGTAAACCATTCATCAATAGATTAAATAACATGGAGATATTACAAACCCCTGTCTCAATCCCACTCCTATGCTAAACCAATCCGATAGTTCTCTCTTCACCCTCACTCTTGATCTACAATTCGCACACACACACACACATATATATATATATATATATATATATATATATATATATATATATATATATATATATATATATATATATATATATATATATATATATATATATATATATATATATATATATATATATGTGATGGATCGGATGTCATATTTTCAAATTTGCGGATGCGGATGTCGAATTTTGGAGAAGTGCGGATGCGGATGTTGAATTTTTGAAAGTGCGGATGCGGATGCGGATATTGAATTTTCGAAAAATGCGGATGCGGATGTTGATTTTTGTGCGGATGTTCCGCATCCGCGCATGCGGATGCGGATGCGGATGCCATCACTAATATATATATATATATATATATATATATATATATATATATATATATATATATATATATATATATATATATATATATATATATATATATTATATATATATATATATATATATATAATATTATACTGAGAAAAATTTTCTGGCTGCCAGGATTCGAACCCAAAGACAACAGCGTCACCATTAGACAATGTACAGAAGGCTCTACCAGTGAGATACGCCGCCTTCCCAGAAAAAGAAGGCACAGTAGAACAGTTTTCAAGCTCTTCTGCTTCGAATCACTGTAGGAGAATGCCATAGTAGCCCCAGTAGGGGTTCCAAGCACCTTCTATGGATTTAGATAAGTATCGAGTTGCTACAGTGATTCGAAGCAGAAGAGCTTGAAAAACTGTTCTACTGCCTTCTTTTTTCTGTACATTGTCTAACAGCGACGCTGTTGTCAATGGGTTCGAATCCTGGCATGTAGAAAATTTTTCTCTGTCTTATATTGCTAATTTAGTTGCAACAGTTGTTGTGCCCATGCTGGCGTTGCTTGACTTTGGTTGGTTGCTCCTGCAACCCAGGTGCAAACAGCAGAATGCCATAGTAGCCCCAGTAGGGGTTCCAAGCATCCTCCTATGGATATATATATATATATATATATATATATATATATATATATTATATATATATATATATATATATATATATATATATATATATATATATATATATATATATATGCAAAATTACAGTCTTGCTTAAGATGGCTTTGTAGCCTTAAGGTCGTTAGTTTGCTTATCCTTTTCTTGAGGGCCTAGAGTTCTTCTATATATAAAATAATTTTTATTTCTTACTTTTCCGAATTTTTCCTTATATTAATTAAACAATATGTATAGGTGGTGTATTAAAATGTTTTTTCTGCTTAATAATTTTTTTTTTCGTATAATAATTTCAATTTACAGAGTCACAAGATTTTAACTGTGTTGTTTACCGGTTTTTTCGTCCACGTATCTTACACAACAACAAAAAGATCGATACTATATCGAATATCGCTTATTTACGCGATATATCGGTACCCAAGTCGATACATATCGATTATTACATATATTTAAAAAAATTAAATATTATCAATACAATCTTTACTCCAAGATGGTGACTTCCAGAGAATGAATTTCCAAGTAACCAGTTTACTTGGAGATTCATACCTGAACACCCAACCTTCTTACATAGATGTTAGAATAGTGATTTGAAGAAATAGTGAAAAGTAAAGCATTAGAGGAAACTTATTCTAACAAATAGTATACCTTAAAAATTGTAAAAATTCAATCTTTTTAAAAAAATGTAAAATATTAAAAAATTACAAAAATTGTAAAAAAATTAATTTTAAAAAAAAAAATGTAAAATATTAAAAAATTACAAAAATATATTTTTATAGCACCTTCAATTTATTTATCACATATTCATAATTCATCACTTTCATTACTTAAACTAAAATATGGTTTAATATTAATAATATTTTCGCATTGAACTTTATTATTCTTTTTTATGTATACATTATTACCGGAAAATTTTACAATGGGATAGGGACCATGGTATACTGCTTCTAGTTTGTTTCTGCCATATTGTTGGTTCTTTACAAGAACAAATTTCGCATCTTGTAAGTTCTTTGGGACATATATTTTTGGATTTTTGGCAGAAAATTCTGGAGATAGAGGGAGTCCCAAAAATAATTTCAATTTTTCTGCGTATGTTTTTATTGAAAGTGGGAATGAGGACTCTACTTGTTCTATTAAAGCTCCAGGGAGGGATGGGTTTTGACCCATCATTAATATAGCAGGGGTTATTCCTTCTGAGTTTAATGGTGCAGTTCTTAAACACAACAGCACTAGGGGAAGGAGATCCAACCAATAATTCTGAACATCTTCCAACTCATCCGACAGCATGGCTCGAAGAGACCTCAATAGTGTTCTATGAGAATTTTCTATGAGTCCATTACTCTGAGGGGTATAGGCAGAAGTAAAGTTATGTCGGGATCCTAGCTCCTCACAAACACTTGTAAATAAATCAGAAGTAAATTGTCCACCACGATCCGAAACATAAGTTCCTACCACTCCAGCTATGGGCAAGAACTCCCTTGTAATTGTCTCCACAATTGTAGAGGTTTCTATGTTTTTCAAGTGGGAAAGCAAAGAGATAGCGAGAAAATCTATCAATTAAAGTTAAAAGATATTTATAATTTTTACATGCAGGCATTTTAAGAATATCTATATGAACCACCTGAAATTTTGCTGAAACTGGCTGGTAAGATTCATATGGTGGGCTTATTTTGCGTAATGATTTAGATCTCTGACATGAATCACAACTTAGAACAAACTGCTTTGTGTATTTTGGCATATCCTTCCATACAAAGCGCTTCCTAAGAGATGCCAGAGTTTTCTTGACTCCAAAATGCCCAAGTGAATGCGAATAAGAAATAACAGGTGTAATGAAAGATTCAGGAACAAAAACACGAGGTGAAAGTGGAATAGATTCATCGACAACCAAAGACAGTATGTCATTTTTATAATAATAGTTTCGCTTGGTCAGCTTGAGATTAGTATTTTCTTGCTTGTTTAAATATTTTTGAAGTTGCACATCTGTTTCTTGTGCTATTTGAAGTTCTTTATAATCAATTTTACACTGAAATAGTTTAAACACTTCACAGGATGAAATATGGAAAATAGATGACAGTGAATGACAGTCATCCTCTATTAAAGAATCTGGGAGTATGCTGCTCAGCAGGATTTCTGCTCAAATAATCAGCCATAATATTTTCTTCAGATTTAATATGAGTTATGTTCAAATCATATTCAGACAAGAAAGTTAGGTAACGCTGCTCCCTTGCAAGCAAGTGATTAGCATCAGTCTCTTTTTTAAGTGACTGTGTGACTGAGAGATTGTCACAAAACACATCTACCTTTCGTCCTTCTACGATATGTTGAAATTTTTTCACAGTTTTAACCAAGGCAAGGAGTTCCTTGCTAAAAATACTATAGCTCATTTCAGTTGGGTTTAATTTATAACTATAGAATCCAAGTGGAACAGTTTTTTCATTTTCGGTCGAAACTACTACACCAGCCAAGGCTGTCTGACTGGCATCTGTGAAAATTGATATTTTGGCACTATTAGAAGGAAACCCCAAAGGAGTAGCATTTTTAAGAGTAAGTTTTGCTAGATTAAATGCTTCTTCAGCTTCAGGATTCCATTTTACTCTCCTTTGAGAGTATGGAGCACCTTTTAGAAATGAAAGAAGAGGAGAGATAGTATTAGAAATTCCAGGAAGAGAAGATCTGAAATAGTTTATACCTCCTAAAAAAGAACGTAGATCCTAAACAGTCTTAGGTTTTGGAATGTTTAATATAGAAAGACTTTTATCCTCACTAGGAAGCATAAAACCTTCCGACACATCAAAACCAAGATATGTAACTTTTGGTTGGGCAATTTTGCACTTATCTGCACTTAGTTTTAAATTAAAATAATTTAACCTATCAAAAACCATTTCTAAGACTTTTAAATGCTCCTCATGAGTTGGAGTAGCAATTAGGATGTCATCAATATAGATGAAAATATTAGGAATACGAGAAAGAATTAGAGAGATATATTTAGTGAAACTGGTGGGACTAGAATGAAAACCTTCAACTATACTGTTATACGAAAAACTTCCATATGGAGTGTTAATTGTTAAAAACTTTCTACAATCGGGGTGAACTTTTAAATTATAGAAGGCCTTCTTGAGATCAAGGACAGAAAAAACTTTTGCACCAGCAAGAATGTTTGAAAAATCCCCCAAATTTGGCAAACTAAAATTGTCACGAACTGCTCTTTTGTTGAGAAGCCTCAGGTCAGCTACAATGCGGACTCCACCTGAGGGTTTTGGCAAAACGGAAATTGGAAACCCCCATGGTGAATGTGAAGGAGATAAGACCCCAGCATTAACTAACCTGCCTATTTCCACTTTAGCTTTGTCATATAGGCATGTCGAGATTCTTCTGCTTTTTATATTTATGGGAGGTCCTCTTACCTCAAATTTATATGGGACTAACTCTTTTAAGGCCTCATACTCTGCGGGTGTAAGGGGAAATTTTAACACTTTACTTGTATATTCACTGCTATCACTATCATTTATTTCACTTATATTTTTAATTTTATTATTTTTATACCTACAGGAAGAATTGTTTATGTTGCTACCCCCAGCATTATTTTTACCATTAAGTATATTTTCATTTACCATTGTACTACCATTATTACATAACTCTGAGCTATTATTTAAATATAAATCAGTAAATATTTCCTTAAAATTAAATAATAGATTAGAATAAAGAGAAGGCGCGGAAGGCAATTTGGGAGATAAAGTAACATTTACAAAATGATCAATTCTTTTTATGGGCACAGACTCCACATCATTTCCTACAATTACATCACAAGAGCTCTTAGTCTTAGCATCAATAATTGTATGATTACTAAAATCTATTAAAAAATTATATTTTTGGAAGAAATTCGTTCCTAAAATATTACTAATTACATCACAGATTAAGAACGTATGTTCATAATCTCTACGCAATAAAAAATTTAACCTTTTTGTTTCAACGTCATATATGTTTATTTGAGTTCCATTAGCAGCAGTAAGAAAACCAATAGGTTCTTTTTTATATTCTGCTGAAGCCTTAATAATGGATACTGTACTTCCACAATCTATCACATATAACTCTTTAGAGTTAGCTGTTTACCGGTTTTTCCGTCCACGTATCTTACACAACAACAAAAAGATCGATACTATATCGAATATCGCTTATTTACGAGATATATCGGTACCCAACTCGATACATATCAATTATTACATATATTTAAAAAAATTAAATATTATCAATACAACCTTTACTCCATATATATATATATATATATATATATATATATATATATATATATATATATATATATATATATATATATATATATATATATATATATATATATATATATATATATGATGAATGGAATATAAAGATAATAAAGTTTAGTTAAAACAAAATAAAATCTGAAGCTTTGAACAGAAAAGAAATTCATAATTCACAGTAAGAAGTAATGAATTACAATTAAAATTAAAAAAAATGAATAAGATAAAATAGTGAATGCTAATATGATAACAGAATACATTCAAAGCTGGAGCTGCTGCTTTACTTGGGTTCCAACTCTGGCTCCTCCCACAATCCTAGAAATGGCTGACTCCAGCTCCTCAGCCCTGCATAAAGATATTAAGTGTTAAATGATTACTATATCAACACAAACCGAAAAAGAAAAATATCAAATAAATCATTCAAATACATGAGAAATGCAGAACAAATATTTCCAATTTAACTAATGGCTAAATACAATTCAAAATATAAAGGCAATATTTAGTTCCTGAATGTGTCTGTGAAATGTAACATGGTAGACCATTCAGATTTAATTACAATATAATGTCAAGTGATCCTATATATTTAGGGAAAAAAATTAAAGATGAAAATTGAAAGGTAGACAAAATGAAAAAGTTTCTAATGGTATATATATATATATATATATATATATATATATATATATATATATATATATATATATATATATATATATATATATATATATATATATATATATAACCGACCGGGGCCCCGGCCATTTTTACTGACCCCGGCCCCGGCCCCGGCCAAAAATCAGGGAAAACCGGGGTTGCCGGCCGGGGTTAAAATGGCAAATTATACTTAAAATTTTTTTTTTTTTTTTTAATTTTCAGCCGATTCTGCTGAAACTTTCAGTTATATAGATTTTTTACCGGTAAGAAAAGTCCATTTCTAGCGTTTTTCCGAGTCTATTACGGTTAAAAGTTTTTTATTTATTTATTTTTTTTTGAAATTTTACCCTTTTTTAATTGAATGGCGGTGCCAAACCACTTTTTAGAATGAGCTGAAAATTGGACTATTTATTCAAAATTAAATGGGATACAAAAGTCTCTAATAGGCTTTTGTTCCCAGAGTTATAGGAAAAATGTTAGCCAAAAACTGACCAACTATAGAAAAAAAAATTTTTGAACTAAAAAAATCCATCTTTTCCGACAAAATTAAAAAAAAAAAATACAACTATGACATTTCCTATTTTTGGTGTGTATAGAGGAGGGGTGGGGCTACAAATTCCTCTATGTACTTTATTCGATGACATTCGTTGGTTTTGAGATATAGCCTTCAAAAAGGTCCATTTTTGGCCAAATTAAAAAATTCCCAAAGTTTGAGAGGCTATATCTCTCTTCAAACAAAGAGCATTTAAATATGCACTAAATAAATATTGTTGCCCTGCCCTCTTCTAAACAATATTCACAAATAAAAAAAAAATAGTAGGTAGCGTTTTTTATAAATAATTTTTTCCTCCAGAAGAGTAAGATTTTTGCAAATTTTTTTTCAAGTGCTTATATAACTTTTTTCTAGACGTGATATCAAAAACCTATTCCCACCAATGCAAGAAATTGGGGCAAAGGTATTCAGTAAAATTTTCAGCTCATGTGGACCACTGATTTGATCCAGTTATTTATTTTTTTCAACTTTGGGTCCAAATAAGTTTCAAACCGTTATAGACTCAAAAAAAATGCTCGAAATCAACTCAGAACTTCGTGAAAAAATTCACATACTTTGAAAATTTCAGCTCAATCAGTCAAATAAAAAAAAAATTTCAAACAAAATATAAGAAAATTAAGATTTTTTTTCTTTTCTATTTCTTTTGACCGCTCCTTTTCTGCTAATGAATGTTCATCTTTGTGTTTTGATTTTAGATACTCCAAAAAGATTTGGTTGAAATTTTTTTACTTGCAGCACCCGGAGGTTCTCTTCTAATTTTCTGACTGCAGATGTTAACATTTAGTTAACATTTAAACATTGTAAAGTATTCAAATACTGCAGAAGCTGATCTTTTAGCCATATTGACTGAAAGTATAAAGAAAATAATAATTTTTAAATAATGCAGCTAAATGATACAAGTTTGATACATGGCAATAAAATAACAATGATATGTATAAATACAGGTTAAATTGATAATTTTATATCTTACATTTTTTCAAACTTTACCTTTGGGTCTTACTAAAGTAAACCTGTTGAATCACTATTATGAATTAGAATACTTTTTTTTTTAATTTTTGTACTTTTTTGAATTTTTTTTTTTGAGAAAATGCATATAATCATTAATTTAAGTGAATGTTGGCTATTCTACTCATTCCTTACAATTAAATAAACCTTATATCTAATTTTCTTAACCTTAAGTTTCAGTGCTTTTGACCTCTTTACAAATTTTTGGAAACCGGCCAGAACCCCAGCCAAATTCTAACCCCGGTCGGTCCCTATATATATATATATATATATATATATATATATATATATATATATATATATATATATATATATATATATATATATATATATATATATATATATATATATATATATATATATATATATATATATATATATTTTTTTTTTTTTTTTTTTTTTTTATTTATATATATATATATATAATATATATATATATATATATATATATATATATATATATATATATATATATATATATATATATATATATATATATATATATATATATATATATATATATATACACAAATAAATAGCAAATACTGAAATTTTTAATATCTTTAAAAATATATAATTTTATGCTACTTAATTAAAATTTATGATAATTGTAATTCTCTTCAAAAATTTTCATATTTCTACTTTACTATATTATTTTTTTTTTTTTTTAAATTTAGATATTCAAAAAATTATAATTTTTTTTTTTTTTTAAATTGCTGAACTAAAATTATAAAATATATTAAATGTCTTTTTCAAAATTATTATTTAATATCATAACTTACAAGATTGAAAAACATTTATGACAGAATCAGAGTTTTAAAAATTTCTAAATAAAAATTGAACATTAGAATGCCTAAATACCTTCTTGAATAAAATTTACCAAACTGGCAGTATTCAAGAAGAGCAGGAAGTGGCTACCCAAAAAAGAGACAGAGTTGCGTGCTGGTGTCAATTAAAAAGTGGAGACGTAGAAGGGTCAAAGGTGCCAAGAAGTCAGGGGTTGAGCAAGTGGAAGTGCCAGTATCAGTAGTCCCATCTACTAATTGGCAGATGGGTTTCCCTGAAAAGAACAAGAACTACACTGACAAGCACCATCACTGAAGGTCCTGTGATAATAGCACATATCATTCCTACTGCCAGAGGGAGAGCTAGAGCATGAGTGAGTAGGTGTAGCAAAACTGTGTAGGGTATTGTATTGACAAGAGAAGTCTGTGATGCATGTCCTGTATGGAGTCAAACCGAGACTCCAAACAGGACATGCGTGTTGTAGGTCCTGTGACCTTGCCAAAGGAACTGCGACAGAGGAAAGAGCTGCACAAAAATAAGGTTGAGAAGCAGTCGGGGGTGCATATGAAACAGGGGAAAGTGCAGATGAAGCAGCTGGTGAGTGAGAGAATGAAATGGATGGTTGTGCAAATGAGGGTTGGTGGCTGTGCAAATGAAGCAGCTGGTGGAGATACAGATGAAGTAGCAATAGAGAAAGCAGAAGAGAAAGGATGAAATGGATATTGTAAAATCCTTTTTGCTAACTCTGCAACGTCCTGTAGTGGGGTAGTCAGTGGGCAAGTCACCACCATTCCTTGAACAGGAGGTGGCAGCTTCTGCAGGAATAACTCCCTCAATATATATTCCTGCCCTGTGAGTGGTGAGCTGAGTAGGCCTATCATCCAAGAAAGAAGTTAATGAGAGGTCCTGTCCCCTAATTCTTCACCTCTCAGAAGCTGGGCAGTATTTTCCTCCCGCAAAGCTGCTAGACATTGCAAAAGTTTTTTTTATCACAGCGTAAGGGTTGGGTGAGTTATTCACTGTTCCCATGATTTCACTGATAGAACGCAAAATGTCTGGTGGGCTATTACTGCCTTGCACTTCTGGGAACAACTATAAGCCAATGGAAAAACAGCGTCTAATTGGGCTAATAAGAGACTTGGGTCATTAGCAATGTAAAGCACAGATGGACACACAAAATTGGGGTAGGGTGGTATCTACTTGAGTACCATCTGCTTGGTGACCAAGAAACATTACGAAATGTAGTGAAAAAAATATTTTTACGCAATATGTACAAAAAAAAAATTTTTTAAATATATATTTTACGCAAAATGAAAATGTAAAAGAAAAATTTATTATATATAAAATATATTTTAAAAAATTTACGTAATAAGTAAAAAAAAAGACAAACTTTGTAATAAATATGGTTATATATATACCATATATATATATAATATATATATATATATATATATATATATATATATATATATATATATATATATATATATATATATATATATATATATATATATATATATATATATATATATATATATATATATATATATATATATATAGGCGAAATCGATGTTCTTCTTCTCAAGAGTCCAGCTACAGAGACTCCTCAGAAGATGGACACAATGCCTCTCTACCCCCCCCACCCCGAGCAAGCTTGGGGTCAAAAGCGAAGGAAGTTCACCTCGCCGCAGTCCGGAGAAATCCGAGATCTTTCAAATCTATCTCTCAACCACTCTCCCACTATTCTTTTTCCATTTTTTCATTCCAGGAGGAGATTAAGCTGGCGTATCTCCTCCTCCTCCTACTAAAAGCCGGCGACATAGAGAAAAATCCGGGGCCTGTAACCTGGCAATGCCCTATCTGCAACAAAATAGTCAGGAGGGACTCCATAAAATGCACCAACTGCCACAAATGGATCCACAGACTATGTTCCCCATTTCAAAGACTTCCACCTACAAACCACAATTGGAAATGTCAAATTTGTACCCCCCCAACCACTTCAAACCCTATCAATCATAATAACCACATCTCCACACTAAATATCCTACAAATCAATATTAACGGCCTCCACAACAAACACAAAGAACTAGAAACATTCCTACACAAACACAACATCCACATTGCGCTAATACAAGAAGCCCACCTTCCAACAAACCAACTTCCCCCAACTTTCTACAAATATGACTCCATCTACTCCCAGCATACACCCAACCATCACAAACTATTAACCCTCATCCACAACTCTATAAATTACTCCAACACATCCTCTCAACATGCTAACACGCAAACTGACAACACATCTAAAATTCAAACCTTCTCAATAGAAATAAACAAAACTACGCACAACATAGTAAACCTATACATACCACACCATACATCCAGACACTGTCCATCAAACTACTCACCTAACCTCTCTACAATAACAAACCTTCCTAATCTCCTATTATGCGGAGACTTCAATGCCCACCACCCCGTCCTAGGTACGAAAAACCAAGCCTCCGACCAAAGAGGAACCCACATCATCGAACACCTGGAACATCTCAACATCCTTAACAACAAAAACCTCCACACCAGAATCCCCCCGCAAATCCAACCAATCCCCCACATCACCAGACATAACTTTTAGCTCCTCAAACATTCACCCCTTTCTACAATGGACCACAGAAACCGATCTAAACTCCGACCACCTACCTATAATTATAAAATACAACATCAAAAACAAACCCACATACAAATCTAAAACTACATTTACCAACTACAAAAAAGCAGACTGGACCGGTTTCTCCAACTACATAGACGAAAACCTCACACACAAACGAAATTACAAACATATCCTCCCTCAAATCAGCAATTAATCATCTCACCCACACAATCCAGAAAGCGGCCAACATCTTCATCCCTAAAGGCCACATTAAAAAATACGTACCAAACCTCTCCCCCGAAATCACTTCTCTCATAAAACAAAGGAACGCACTAAAACGCCAAAACAACCCCACACAACTCACCAAAACACAATTAGAAACCCTAAACAATCAAATATCAACCCTAATAAAAACTCACACAACTAACAACTACCAAAACTTCCTCATCAAAAACTTGGACAACACAAACAGCAAAAGAGTCTGGAAAACAATCCACACAATTCACAACGCAAAAAACAACCCTCTTCACACTCACAAAACTCCAACTAATCCCACTACACAAACCCCTTTAACTCCCAAACAACACATCAACCTACTAGCCACACACTTCGCCAAACAAAGTAGCTTACCTACCCACCCACAAAACAGGAAAATAATCAAAAAACTGAAAAAGCTACGCAACAACCAAAACAACTTAAACACCATCACACCCACAAACACACAAAACACCATTAAAACTATCAAAAACTCTCCAGCAACAGGACCAGACAACATATCAAATATTCACCTAAAACACCTATCCATCCACACAATCACATACATAACCTCCATCTTCAACAAATCCATCCAACTCAACTATATCCCACCCCAATGGAAAAAAGCATTAATCATCCCTAAACTAAAACCTGGCAAAGACCCTTCAAACCCCTCCTCTTACCGCCCAATCTCCTTATTATCCACCATCTCAAAACTTCTTGAAAAACTAATCCTAAATTCTATCCTCCAATTCATCCCACAACAAAACTTCCAACACGGGTTCAAACCCAACCACTCCACCACCACTGCACTTACCAACATCATCCAACCTATATTAAACGGACTAAACCATAAGCCATATCACAAAACTATATTAATAGCAATTGACATAAACAAAGCCTTCGATACTGTCCCAAGACATAATCTTATCCATAAAATCCTCCAATCCAACATCCCAACAAATACTAAGAAATGGCTATCCAACTTCCTATCAGGAAGAACCGCCCAAATACAACAAAACGGCCATAAATCACGTACCATCAACATAAAGAACGGAGTTCCCCAAGGAGCCATACTCTCCCCCACTCTATTCAACCTTTACACAGCAGACCTCCCACAACCCCAAACAACTTTCACCCGCATCACCTCATACGCCGACGACATAACTATAGCCACCACTCACAAAAGACCTCACCACCGCAACATCACTCACTCAAGACTACCTAACTCAACTCCAAACTTGGCTAGTCGAAAACAGGATGACAGCATCCCCAAACAAATCCTCCATAACCCTCATAACAACAGACAAACACATATCCAACACCCACCCACAAGTCCTACTAAACAACACCCCCATACCCTTCAACAAAACCCCAAAGATCCTCGGCCTAACATTTGACACTCGCCTCCCTTTCTCCAAGCACATTCAAAATACCACCTCAGCCGCAAACAGAAAACTCAACATCCTCAAAACAGTGGCCAACACAGACATACACAACAACATACAAACCTCAATTGCAATCTACAAACAATTTATACGCCCCACCATTAACTACGCTTCCCC
>SEYY01010846.1:0-2500 GCA_009176605.1 Armadillidium nasatum
ATAATAACAATGTTTTGCGTAAACTTGGCGAATATTGTTTTTCTTGGTACCTCCAACCGACACAAGCGTGAAGAAATAAGACTCTCGTAGCTAGTCTAGCTAAGGCTTGAGGTCTTTGCTGCACAGGGCGTCCGTGAATTAAAGGGTGCTTTGACCGCTACAGAACCCCCCTCAAGATACTGGCCTAGGAATCACGAAAACGGAGAGGTAGTCGGATTGCTCGGCCAGATCTTGTGCGACCAGCCTGTAGAGGAAGCTGTAGACGATGTTCTGGAGGGGCAGTATCAGCAGATGGATAGGAAAGGTTCGATGGGGGTGAGGACGGAGGTGCCGAAGAAGGTTGGAGAGAGGAAGAAGCATGCGAAGCGGGAGCAGACGGAGTGAACGGAATGCAAAATGCTGGAGTGGTGGTTTTGATGAAATCGTTCGGAGGGTCAGGATTGGTTTCTAGAAATGTTGGTATCAATCTGTCAATGGAGACGATCTCTGTCCGAGTAGGACGTTGAATGAGAAAAGTTTTCTCGCGATGATTTAGGACTTGGAAGGAACCTTCGTAGCGTGCCTGAAGAGGGTGACGATAAGCATCGACGCGAACAAAGACGTGAGCGCATGTGGAAAGATCTTTCGGAATAAAAGAGTGGTTATTTTGAGCTCGCGAAGGTGAGGGTTTCCAAGAGAGAGAACATTGACGGAGACGGGAGAAGTATGTGAAAGCGTCTGAAGAAGGAGAGGGGTACAAAGGATCAAAGAGTTCGCCAGGAAGACGGAGGGTGCACCGTAAAAGAGCTCAGCGGAGGTTGAATTGAGATCTTTTATTGCGGAGCGGATGCCCAGGGAGGACGAAAGGCAAGGCTTCAGTCCACCGTGCTCTGCAACGGTGTGATACGAGAGAGGCTTTTAGTTGGTGATGGAAACGCTCAACCATGCCATTAGCTGAAGGGTGGTAAGCGGATGTACGAATCCTGTTGGTGCCCAAAAGAGACATGAAGTCACGCCATAAAAATGAATCAAACTGACGCCCTTGGTCAGTCGTAATCGTCTCTGGGACACCAAAACGTGAGATCCAGTTTGTTAAGAAGGCTTTTGCAACGGTTTCGGCTGTTATATCCTTAATGGGAATAGCCTCAGGTCACCTTGTGAACCGATCAATACAAGTTAGTATGTATGCACAGCCTTCCGAAAGAGGAAGAGGGCCGACGAGATCGACGTGAACGTGTTAGAATCTCTTCCCTGTGAGAGAAAGGTGCCAAGTGGTGCCTTAGTATGCTGGTGAACCTTTTGCTTCTGGCAAGCGATGCAAGCTCTCCAGGTTTTGACGTCAACGTGCATATTTGGCCATACGAAGCCTGAAGTAATGAGTTTTTGTGAGGCAGAAATACCGGGATGAGAGAGGTTGTGGAGAGAGTGAAAGACCTGTTTACGAAAAAACTGAGGAACTAGCGGTCGAGGAGAATTAGTGGAAAGATCACAATAAATGCGTTGGTAGTTAGAACCTTGTTCGACATGACCCCTCAGAGGAGCTTCTCTTGACACGAACTCTTCGAATTAACCGGATATGGAATAGTTTGCTCCTATTTCAACCCTTGAAAGAGCATCAGCAATATAGTTATCTGCGCCATGAATATGGCGGATATCTGTGGTGAATTGAGAGACATATTCCAAATGGCGTGCTTCACGTGGAGAATGACGTTCGTGACGAGATATAATTACGAATGAAATAGGTTTGTGATCTGTCAAAATGTGGAAAGAGCGACCTTCAAGAAAGTAGCGAAAATGACGGACAGAGAGCTAAATAGCAAGGAGTTCGCGACCAAAAACACTGTACCTTGTTTCCGCTGGCTGTATTTTCTTAGAAAAGAAGGCGATATGGACCCAATTTCTGTCTTGGTATTGCTGCAGCGCGCCTTCTACAGCAATATCTGATGCATCCACTTGAAGACGAGAAAGGGCAGCTTCTTGTGGATAAACGAGAAGAGTAGCATCAACAAGGCGGTCTTTGCGTTGTCAAAGGCTTGACGTGCGGCATCAGCCCAAGGTACTTTAGTCGATTGACCTCTTTTCTTTTGTTTAAGAATGGAAGTAAGGGGTGAAAGAACATCAGCTGCCGAAGGAATGAAACGGTGATAAAAAGTGATCATCCCTAAGAATTGGCGAAGCTGCCGTTGTGTCTCCGGAAGAGAGATCACAGCGTGAAACGACTCCTGAAGGAGAAATAACCTGACATAAAAAAGTGAGGAAGGACACCAATAACACATTTTTGATGTTGACCCTATGCCCACGTCCTGAATGGCGAAAACTTGCGAAGTGTTCTTTATAGCTGTGGGGTGGTGCTTGCGATGAGTAAATCGTCTAAATAAGTCCAACAAAAAGTAAGCCCACGTAGCACTGAATCCATAAATCTATGAAACGTTTGTGCTGCGTTCCTAAGGCCATAAGGCATTCGCGTATACTCAAACAATAGCCAACAGTCTGGAATGTCTTCTTCTGCTACTGGAATTGA
>SEYY01010846.1:10000-12500 GCA_009176605.1 Armadillidium nasatum
GAGGAAGAGCTCCCGAATAAGGAGGGTCTCAGACTCAGTCGGAGGAGACCCAAATTACCCCAGCAAATGAGTCATGAGTTGCCTTGGAGTGCGGTCTCCAAGAGCTTCACCACTCAGAAGCTGAGCAATTCGCTCTTCCCGAGAAGTCGCGTCCCTGTTCAACAGCTCTATCCTTAATGCTGTGAAAGGGTCTTGGGACACCTGAATGCCAGGAAGTGCATCCTTAATAACGCGAAGGACCTCTGGCGGAAGGAGAGAGACCAGTGCAATATATTTCACCTCTGAAGTATAGGACAAAGAAAATACGGCATCTAGCTGCAAAAGCCAAAGATCTACATCGTCAGGGATGTAGCGTTGGAAGAAGGGTGCAGGCTGGGGTGCAGTAGGCCGGGGAGAATCGTTGCCAGGCTTGATGGAAAAATAATTAAAAATAATAAAAACAATGACAGGTGAAAATATAGCAAAAAATGTATATATATATATATATATATATATATATATATATATATATATATATATATATATATATATATATATATATATATATATATATATATATATATATATATATATATATATATATATATATATATATATATTAAAAGAAAAGATAAAATATAAAATAAATAAATAAATAAAAAAGAATTTTTTTTTTTTTTTTAAAATATAAATGGAACAAAAAATAAAATAATTAAAAAAGAATAATTAATATAATAATATGAAAATAGTTGACTAGAAGGGTTCTAGAGTTGATGTTTCTGCGTTCCTGCTGAGTCCAATCCAGATCCCACACTCCAGGACGTCACCAATCTTTAGTGGCCTTTTGAAGGCCTTTGGATGGTATGTGGAGGTTGAAATAAGAAGGCTGGGATATTTCTTTTATTTAACAAAATAAATAGGAATCTGGTATGCAAACAACAAGTAAATAAAACAGGAACCCTGTCTGAAAGACAGAAAAAGAAAATAGTCAAATATCCCTATGAATGACACAATCCATATTCTTGGCCCTACACCGCATTAGTGCCATAAGAATATGCATTGTGACACTCACAATGGATAATTTGCAAATGTAGAAAAAAATGCAACAATTTTGGTAAAGTAAAATTTGATATATATATATATATATATATATATATATATATATATATATATATATATATATATATATATATATATATATATATATATATATATATATATATATATATATATATATATATATATATATATATATATATATATATATATATATTATATATATATAGTGATGGCATCCGCATCCGCATCAGCATGCGAAATGTGGAGCATCCGCACAAAAATCAACATCCGCATCCGCATCCGCATTTTTCGAAAAATTCAACATCCGCATCCGCATCACATCCGCACTTTTCAAAAAATTCAACATCCGCATCCGCACTTCTCCATCCGACCGCATTCGACATCCGCATCCGCATCCGCATCCGCAAATTTAGAAAATATGACATCCGATCCATCACTAATATATATATATATATATATATATATATATATATATATATATATATATATATATATATATATATATATATATATATATATATATATATATATATATATATATATATATATATATATATATATATATATATATAGTTTCGATAAAATTATTATATATCAAAATTTAAGAGGAGCAACAAATCTTTCAATATATAGGACTTTCGGCATTTAATGAAAAATTAAACTTTAACAATAAAAATTTGAAATTTAAAAACAAGAGTTTGAAATTCGACGACAGGATTGGATCATGGGAAGAGAACTAAATGCAAGGACGACAGGACTAGCCATCCGGCCTTGTGATTTCTCTGTCAACGGCTTGAAACTACTCCAGAACCAGCATTGGGAACCATTGCTCGGAGAAGCGCAATCTTTTGAAGACCCCTGGAAGAGAGTGTTTGGAGGTTGGTTTGAGAACGATGCTGGTCCTACTGAAAGGGTGAAAACCCTACCTGAAGAGTCTGGATAGGACTCATGGACCGGCATGGGGACCGGCAAGCCGAAGAACTTGATCTTTTGGAGGGCTCTGGACTTTTGGGCTTCTTCAAGCAGATGGAGAAAGATGCTGGTTCCACTGACAGGGTGAAAACCCTTCCTGGGAGAGGATATAGATATATATATATATATATATATATATATATATATATAATATATATATATATATATATATTATATATATATATATATATATATATATATATATATATATATATATATATAATATATATATATATATATATATATATATATATATATATATATATATATATATATATATATATATATATATATATATATATATATATATATATATATATATATATATATATATATATATATATATATATATATATAATATATATATATATATATATATATATATATATATATATATATATATATATATATATATATATATATATATATATATATATATATATATATATATATATATATATATATATAT
>SEYY01010846.1:17500-32323 GCA_009176605.1 Armadillidium nasatum
TCTCATCTGCATAGTTGTACAATCTTCTCTAAAGTAGATCTTGTTAGAGCTTATCATCAGATTCCAGTAGCAGAAGAAGACATTCCTAAGACTGCTGTGACTATTCCGTTTGGCTTGTTTGAGTATACGCGAATGCCTTATGGCCTTAGGAACGCAGCACAAACGTTTCATAGATTTATGGATTCAGTGCTACGTGGGCTTACTTTTTGTTGGACTTATTTAGACGATTTACTCATCGCAAGCACCACCCCACAGCTTCATAAAGAACATCTTCGCACAGTTTTCGCCAGTCTTCAGGACGTCGGCATCAGGGTCAATCATCAAAAATGTGTTATTGGTGTTCCTTCCCTCACTTTTTTAGGTCATGTTATTTCTCCTTCAGGAGTCGTACCCCTTCAGGAACGCGTTTCCGCCATTCGTGATTTCCCTCTTCCGGAGACACAACGGCAGCTTCGCCAATTCTTAGGGATGATCACTTTTTATCACCGTTTCATTCCTTCGGCAGCTGATGTTCTTTCACCCCTTACTTCCATTCTTAAACAAAAGAAAAGAGGTCAATCGACTAAAGTACCTTGGGCTGATGCCGCACGTCAAGCCTTTGACAACGCAAAGACCGCCTTGTTGATGCTACTCTTCTCGTTTATCCACAAGAAGCTGCCCTTTCTCGTCTTCAAGTGGATGCATCAGATATTGCTGTAGAAGGCGCGCTGCAGCAATACCAAGACAGAAATTGGGTCCATATCGCCTTCTTTTCTAAGAAAATACAGCCAGCGGAAACAAGGTACAGTGTTTTTGGTCGCGAACTCCTTGCTATTTACCTCTCTGTCCGTCATTTTCGCTACTTTCTTGAAGGTCGCTCTTTCCACATTTTGACAGATCACAAACCTATTTCATTCGCAATTAAATCTCGTCACGAACGTCATTCTCCACGTGAAGCATGCGTCCATTTGGAATATGTCTCTCAATTCACCACAGATATCCGCCATATTCATGGCGCAGATAACTATATTGCTGATGCTCTTTCAAGGGTTGAAATAGGAGCAAACTATTCCATATCCCCGGTTAATTTCGAAGAGATGTCGGTGGCTCAGGAAACAGAAGACATTTCTCTACCTGAGGGGTCATCGCTCGAACTACAGCGTTTACTACTTCCCGGTACCAACCGGCATCTTATTTGTGATCTTTCCACTAATTCTCCTCGACCGCTAGTTCCTCAGTTTTTTCGTAAACAGGTCTTTCACTCTCTCCACAACCTCTCTCATCCCGGTATTTCTGCCTCACAAAAACTCATTACTTCAGGCTTCGTATGGCCAAATATGCACGTTGACGTCAAAACCTGGAGAGCTTGCATCGCTTGCCAGAAGCAAAAGGTTCACCAGCATACTAAGGCACCACTTGGCACCTTTCTCTTCACAGGGAAGAGATTCTAACACGTTCACGTCGATCTCGTCGGCCCTCTTCCTCTTTCGGAAGGCTGTGCATACATACTAACTTGTATTGATCGGTTCACAAGGTGACCTGAGGCTATTCCCATTAAGGATATAACAGCCGAAACCGTTGCAAAAGCCTTCTTAACAAACTGGATCTCACGTTTGGTGTCCCAGAGACGATCACGACTGACCAAGGGCGTCAGTTTGAGTCATTTTTATGGCGTGACTTCATGTCTCTTTTGGGCACCAACAGGATTCGTACATCCGTTTACCACCCTTCAGCTAATGGCATGGTTGAGCGTTTCCATCACCAACTAAAAGCCTCTCTCGTATCACACCGTTGCAGAGCACGGTGGACTGAAGCCTTGCCTTTCGTCCTCCCTGGGCATCCGCTCCGCAATAAAAGATCTCAATTCAACCTCCGCTGAGCTCTTTTACGGTGCACCCTCCGTCTTCCTGGCGAACTCTTTGATCCTTTGTACCCCTCTCCTTCTTCAGACGCTTTCACATACTTCTCCCGTCTCCGTCAATGTTCTCTCTCTTGGAAACCCTCACCTTCGCGAGCTCAAAATAACCACTCTTTTATTCCGAAAGATCTTTCCACATGCGCTCACGTCTTTGTTCGCGTCGATGCTTATCGTCACCCTCTTCAGGCACGCTACGAAGGTTCCTTCCAAGTCCTAAATCATCGCGAGAAAACTTTTCTCATTCAACGTCCTACTCGGACAGAGATCGTCTCCATTGACAGATTGATACCAACATTTCTAGAAACCAATCCTGACCCTCCGAACGATTTCATCAAAACCACCACTCCAGCATTTTGCATTCCGTTCACTCCGTCTGCTCCCGCTTCGCATGCTTCTTCCTCTCTCCAACCTTCTTCGGCACCTCCGTCCTCACCCCCATCGAACCTTTCCTATCCATCTGCTGATACTGCCCCTCCAGAACATCGTCTACAGCTTCCTCTACAGGCTGGTCGCACAAGATCTGGCCGAGCAATCCGACTACCTCTCCGTTTTCGTGATTCCTAGGCCAGTATCTTGAGGGGGGTTCTGTAGCGGTCAAAGCACCCTTTAATTCACGGACGCCCTGTGCAGCAAAGGCCTCAAGCCTTAGCTAGACTAGCTACGAGAGTCTTATTTCTTCACGCGCTTGTGTCGGTTGGAGGTACCAAGAAAAACAATATTCGCCAAGTTTACGCAAAACATTGTTATTATTTGTGCTCGACAATATCACACAACCACTCGACATCGCACTGCCATCAAACAGATTTTTATACATCTGAGGGTTCTACATGAAGCCGTCATTGTAGATAACTCATGTTTACCACTGCAAATCTTCAGCACAAGTTTTACCAAGGCACTCCAGATCAGGGTTCTCCTAAAGCTTTCTTTTTGTCTCACGAATCCCAGTTATACATGTAATAAAGATAACCGAACACCAGATTTGATTATCCTTCAACGTGACCTGCTATCTGTCTGGAAAACTAGTTTCAGAAAACTAGTTTCTTATAAAATATTAAGCCACCATTCCATACTTCATAGTTTCTTATTGAACCTTAAATCATTATTTATCTCCCAGTTTATTTACTGTATTATGTCATCATTTTAGTTCTCTCAGTTTTCTCATATCCCAACTTGCTTACTGTATTATGTCATCATCGTTGAGTTTTCTCAGTCTTCTCACAAATCATCATATTATTATATCTCCCAGTTTGCTAAAATTCATTACAAAAAATTGAAATGACTCTGGTAGAGGCATATATGACATTTGAATAATAAAAATAGAGTAAAAACTTTAATTAATTTAAAAAAAAAAAAATCTTTAAAGTAACTAGAAAGAGATAAATTCAGTCATTTGACCCTGCCCAAAAATCCACTAAAATGCCCCAGAGAAAAAACTCTCCAAAAGTGGTATCACAAAAAATGCTGGTCATAGCATGGCAAAAAAATAGGAGCTAGATATAATAGATATAGGATATTCATATTTTGCCCTAACCAAACATATAGATGCCTAAGAGCTCTTACTGCAGAAGATATTTTATGTTTTGTTAACAGCTGTAATGTGCACCAACTAAAAACACAAAAGAAGATCACGCCGACCGGTCTCAGAACTAATCCTAGTGCATCTTGATACATTTGAATTTACCATTGTTCGAATCAAGATTTATGTGGAAGAAAGGAAGCCAGAATCTCACAGGTGAGGTCAATTGATTGGTTAATATCTCTTTCTTAGTTGCTCAACACCCACAAACAAAAAAATAAACTTTGTGGAGGAATTAAACTTTTATTTTTTAGTTATTTATAGCTGGAGCCTGTTTTTATACTCAATTTATTATTGATTTCATGTATGCCTTAGGAGAGTTGTTTGCAATATTTCTATAATTAGAATTCCTCAATTATTTGGGTTTTAAAATTGCTTAAATCATCAAATAATAAGAATCTAGTAATTGAATAGCTCTCTACTACAATTTATTGTCTTGAGGTTGATATATCATTGTGGTGAACTGCATACAGTTAGTATCACAACATATCCTAAAATTTTTACCATTTTTTTTATAATTTGTCTAGTTGTTACAATAGGGCCTATCCATATTATTAGGTGGTTTTAGAAACAGACTGAAGACCCTAAGTTGCATGACTAGAAATCTCCACATGAAATCTTGTATATTTTAGTGTTACTGTATAAAGTGTATTTACAGCATATTTATAGTGTATTCCATATTCCTCCACATGGGAGTGAAGATAAACGAAGTTGTCCCATCACCAATCCAGCAGCCTGAACGGAACAGTCCAAAATATACATCATTATTATTATTATCATTATTATTAATATCATCATTATCATCATTCTTATTAGCATTAATAGAGTAAAGAATTAATTTTAAAAAAAATCTTTTTTTTTGCCTCCAAAAAATTAATTTATATTTTACTTCCTTTTCTGTTAAAATATGATGAAAAGGAAAAAGTTTTTTTTTTTGGACCTCTTCAAGCTTTAAATATTCTTTTATAAAAAGTGTTCTCCAACTTCATTATTTTCACTACATGTTTACCACTGCAAATCTTCAGCACAAGTTTTACCAAGGCACTCCAGATCAGGGTTCTCCTAAAGCTTTCTTTTTGTCTCACGAATCCCAGTTATACATGTAATAAAGATAACCGAACACCAGATTTGATTATCCTTCAACGTGACCTGCTATAATATATATATATATATATATATATATATATATTATATATATATATATATATATATATATATATATATATATATATATATATATATATATATATATATATATATATATATATATATATATATATATATAATATATTATATATATATATATATATATATATATATATATATATATATATATATATATATATAATATATATATATATATATATATATATATATATATATATATATATATAATATATTATATACATATATACAGTGGCGGCTCGTGTAAACTTGGCAAGGAGGGGCTGAAGTTTATATATATATATATATATATATATATATATATATATATATTATATATATATATATATATATATATATATATATATATATATATATAATATATATATATATATTTATATATATATATATATATATATATATATGTGTGTGTGTGTGTGTGTAAAATTAAAATTTTAAACTATTTTATTTTAAAAAACTTTATTTAAAAAAAGTGACATTGCCAGACGTATGATTTTTTCCAGCGTTATAAAAAAGTAAACTTTACTTACGTAATAAAATTATTATAAGATTTTTTTTTTTATTTCCCAATGTTTCTTACCTAATATTCGACAAGGATTCTAAAAATATAATCCTTTTTTTCGTACGTGAAGTAGTTTTTTAAATATGTAGCTGGCTCAAACCGGTCTGGCATATATATATATATATATATATATATATATATATATATATATATATATATATATATATATATATATATATATATATATATATATATATATATATATATATATATATATATATATATATATATATATATATATATATATATATATATATATATACGGAGGAGCTGTAAGAGCAGTGTATCTCTTACTGAATGATAAACAAATGAGAGTGGAGGTGAAAAAAGTGATTTTTGAAAGTGTTTTAACCCCAATCCTACTTTATGGAGCTGAGACATGGAGTATGACGGGAAGAGAGGAGAGTAGAATACAGTCGGCGGAGATGTATGTATTAAGAACAATAATAGGAAAGACAAGGAGAGACAGATTGAGAAACGAAAGAATAAGAGAAGAGGTCGGTGTGAAAGCTATGCTAAATAAAATGGACGCAGCCAGATTGAGGTGGTGGGGACACTTGGAGAGGATGGAGGAGGGGAGAGTAGCCAAGAGGAGGTGGGAGTGTAGACCGGCAGGAGTAAGACCGAAAGGAAGACCTAGGAAGAGATGGAAGAACTCAGTGGAAGAATCTTTGAGAAGACATCGAATACCGTCTATGCAAGAACTGATGGAGGAGAGAGTGTTAGAAGACAGGAAGGAATGGAGAAGAGTGCTGGCCCCGCTGACAGGGTCTTAGACCCTTCCTGGGAGCGGTTGTAATAATATATATATATATATATATATATATATATATATATATATATATATATATATATATATATATATATATATATATATAATATATATATATATATATATATATATATATATATATATATATATATATATATATATATATATATATATATATACTATATATATAATATATATATATATATATATATTTATATATATATATATATATATATATATATATATATATATATATATATATATATATATATATATATATATATATATATATTATATATATATATATATATATATATATATATATATATATATATATATTATATATATATATATATATATATATATATATATATATATATATATATATATATATATATATATATATATATATATATATATATATATATATATATATATATATATATATATATATATATATATATATATATATATATATACTATATATATATATATATTTATATATATATATATATATATATATATATATATATATATATATATATATATATATATATATATATATATATATATATATATATATATATATATATATATATTATATATATATATATATATATATATATATATATATATATATATATATATATATATATATATATATATATATATATATATATATATATATATATATATATATATATATATGAAAAATCGAACAAAAAAAACCACAATAAATCCGATAATTTTCCTTTCACAAAAAAAAAAAAAAACACAACTTCACTTAAGAAAAGACTACATATGACTGTTTTATTTGGTCTGTTACTCTGTTTATATTATTTATGAACTGTACGTAAAAGGACAGATCTGGCAACATTCAAATATTTTCAATATTCGAAAGTGATCTCCAAGTTGCCAAAAAAATATCGGAAGACAAACAGCAACTTCATAAAAACTGCTATTGATATTTCGCATTGTTTTTTTGGCAAGTTGCCACATTTGTCTTATTATTTAAAAACTAACAATTTGGCTTAATTAAAGGACTCCGATTTTAGAGCCCATATTTTATATAATGACGATGCGTGAAAAAAATATCGTACCCTAAAATTTGCAGTTGCAAAATGCATTTAATCCTTATTTTCTTTATTAATTTATACTTTTTATGTGTAAATTTGTTAAAAAATGAATTTAAATCACTTTTCTCTGACAAAATTTCCTATTTAAATCAAAATCATACGCCTGGTATTTTTAATTTGGAGGGGCTGCAGCCCTGGAGCCCATATAGACGAGCCGCCACTGTATATATATATATATATATATATATATATATATATATATATATATATATATATATATATATATATATATATATATATATATATATATATATATATATATATATATATATATATATATTATATATATATATATATATATATATATATATATATTATATATATATATTATATAATATATATATATATATATATATTATATATATATATATATATATATATATATATATATATATATATAATATATATATATATATATATATATATATATATATATATATATATATATATATATATATATATATATATATATATATATATATGGAATTGTTTGTTTTGTAATATCTAAAATGTAACTAGTACTCCCCAGGACGATCGCAACCCGTTCTGGCTACTGCATGACATCCAGTCATTCAAACACAGGAGCCTCAACTAAAATACTATCTAACTCATTAGTTTAACACAAATTGTATTTACAAAAGAGTTACACACTTTAAATAACCACACTTAACTGATTTAGTTTACTATAAGGCTTTAAGAGTAGGTAATTACCGTTAACTATTTATTAGGCAAAATGAGTCAACACGATTAAACCAATGTACCAAATATATGGACTTAAAGAATAAGATGAGTTGTAATTTTACCTTTACGTTGATTTATTTCATAATTTAGGTAGTTCATAAAACTTTTAATTACGATATCCTGTCACTTAGTCATTTATTCAAACATTTATATCGTTATAAATTTTATGATAGAATTTTAACAGATTTTCACATTTTGTGATTTCAATCTTAAAAATTTTCCTTGAAAGTTCCTTATCAACTAACTCCTTCAATATATTCAAGAACGTTTGAGGTAAATTGAGTATAATTATTGATTGAAATGTAGAGTCAGACAGTTAAGAAAATGAAAGTACTTCACATACTCGCAAATTTTGAACTTTGAAAATAGTTACACACTTTAATTAAAATTCCTCTTTTCTACGAGGTTGCTTCAAGAGAAAACAAGTAGTAGTAGTAGTAAAGCCAGAGTACCTAAAATTTCCGTGGTTTCAAAAAAAGTGTAGCCAGTTATCGAAAATTATTTTTACTTTGGCTGGTATAAAACAAAATTTTTAATTTATTTTTATACCTTTCTAACAACGTAAAATATAGCGAAAAAGACATTTTAATATTCACCATAGAAATTTAATTGAAAAAAAAAAAATAAATAAAACCGGTGAATTTATGTTCAATTGAAATAAAGAATGAAGTAGTGAAAGTATATGTAAGCTTTTATATTCTCTAAAGTTTAAACAATATTAAAAAATAAAAAATCATTATATAGATTTTTAATTTCAATATTTCTTTAAATAAATAGATAAAAACTTACATAATGAATTTAAATAAATTAAATTGGTTTACTCGTCTAAGAATTTCGATTTGATATCAAATTTTTAAAGGATGGTTTAAAATATGTATTTTTGAAACCCTTAGCAGAAAAGTCTGACCGCGATAAATATAAATTTATTCGATTTTCTTTTATTTATTAATTAATATGGTTTTAGATGGGTCGGCAGGAGCTCTGCCTGCTGGGAGATTGTTCTTCGTTTGAAGTGCCTTTCTTAGATATAACTATAGTGGTCAGTTTTTTTTTTCTATATTTGTGTAAGTGTTTGTACTTAAAATTAAAACCTATAAACAAAAAGTTCGTGCTTTATTAAATTTTGGGACTGGCTAACGATAGGCCTAGGGCCTACGTTTAGTACAATTGGTTATGGGGAAGGGACGTGGTGTTGGTGGTAAAAAGAGGAAATCGAAAAAGAATTCCAATTTAGAAGATGAATCACTTCCAAGTTCCAGTAATTCAAGTATCATATCAACGTCTAGTGATGATTTGCTTGCTGCAATAGAAAAGGCTGAACAGTGTATAGGTGAGAATACGGGCACTCAACAGTTTGATGTATCTCATTTGGACAATTTACATAGACCTGGAAATTTCTTTTTGGGTTTCACAGATAATAAAAAGAGAAAACGAAATGTTGCTTCTGGAAGTTCTCTTCGGCAGGTAGCTACGACTACAATTCCGGAGTATGTGCGTTTTCTTTATATTAAGAATATTGACTCTTCACGAACACTTAAAAAGCTGAATCCTTTCCTGTGGAGGGTGCTGCAGGAGGAGCTTTGAAAACAGCAAGATTTTGCAAAACTGGCAGTCTGCTTGTTGAAACACATACTGCTAAACAAACCAGACAATTGTTATCAACAAATACCTTAATAAATGGTTCTGTGCCAGTGGAAGTTTCTGTTGCTCACAATTTGAATACTATTCAAGGTACGATATATGCCCCTGAATTGGAGCGTATGAGTGATTCTGACATTTTGGACTATCTTAAATCAGGATAATGTGATACAGGTTTCACATATTCTTAAGAAAGATAAAACTACTACACATGTGTTGGTTATAACATTTGGAGGTACTACCCTACCGGAAACTATATTTTGTGGCTTTTTGTCTTACCGAATTAGACCTTATCCTTATCCTTTGCGTTGTTATAAATGCCAGAAATTTGGACATGGAAGTAAAAATTGTCGGGGGGAGGAAATTTGTGGATATTGTGCACAGTTACACTCTACTTCCTCTTGCTCAAGAAGTCAGGGACCTCAGTGTTTAAATTGTAAGGATCAGCATCCAGCTTATTCTAAAAATTGTCCTCCTCATTACAAAAGAGAAGAAGAAATAGTACATATCAAGGTGGACTGTCATACAACATATGATAATGCACGGAAAATATATTTACAGAGAAATCCTGTAACACAGAATCTCTCATACTCTAAGCCTACTGGATCTCTTTACTCTGACGTGACAAGAATAACACCATCTCGTTCAGCTGTATCTAGTGCTCAACAGACTGATACTGAATATACTTTCTATAAGTCTAAGCAAGGGGATGACAATCTGTGTTCTGGTAATATTACAGTTGATAGGAATCAAATTGTGTCTCTGATTTCAGAAATAGGCCAACTTTGGTTGCAGAAAAAGAACGAAATTCAAATCTCAGAACAAATTCCTCTAATATTAACTAGACTTAAATTCTCCTCTATATCCTTATCTCAGCAAGATACATTTAACCTACTCTTTGGTTCTTCTAGTTTGGATAATCATTAACTTTCTTCTATTTCTTGGGTAGTATTTGATATGGAGAATAATTAAATGTTTGCCAGTAGAATATAAGAGGATATAATTCTAATAAATGTTACCTTGAACATTTGGTAGGGAAATATAATATCAATATTTTTGCTTTGCAGGAAACTTTTTTGAATATTGAAAAGTTTTGTTACTTTAAAAATTTTAATATATCTCGTAAAGATAGAAATCATAATGGTGGTGGTGTTTTATTAGGGATCAGAAAGGATATTTCATATCGAGAAATCAAATTGATAACTGATTTGGAAATGGTGGCTGGTACAGGTATTATTGCATCAGGTTGATTTCATAATATGTAGTGTTTATCTTCCTCCCAATATTTCTAATACAATAGAGAAATTGGTGGCTTGTCTGGAGCAGTTTCCAGAAAATATGCAAATTTTACTGCTAGGGGATTTTAATGCTCATCATTACTTGTGGGGTGAGTCTCATAATGATGATAGAGGTGAAAAACTTTTTGAGTTGATACAATCAAGAAATCTACATCTATTAAATGAATCTGTTTATACTTTTGTGTCTGATGTTTCTGGGAGCATGTCAGTTCTAGACTTATCTTTTGCTTCTGCTGAAATGCTTGGTTTCTTCAATTGGTCAACATATCATGACACCTTAGGTAGTGACCATTTTCCAGTTTTGCTGTTCTCAAATAATTTGTTTGTTGAAAGGAAAAAAACGTCCACATTGGATTCTTGATGATACGAAATGGAAAGATTTTGAAAATAGATTTACATTATTGAATTTAGATTATGACCAAGAAATCAATACTATTTATTCAAATATTGTTGATGCGTTTATACATGCAGCGTCATTTGCTTTTAAACTCAGTTCTTCCAATGTGAAGATGGGGAAATATAAATCATGGTGGAACGAAGAATGTAAAAAGGCGGTTAGAGACAAGAAAAACAAATTTAGAATTTTTAAAAATCATCCAACTTTACAGAATAACATATCTTACAAAAGAGCGAAAGCGAAATCAAGGTATGAGATTAAAAAGGCTAAAAAATCTTTTCGAAGATCATATTTGATGTCTATTACAACTAGTACACAACTTTCCCAAGTATGGGAAAAAGTGAAGTTTTTAAAAACTAATGTCAGTAGAATTTCCTCTGTTATATTACATCTTGAAGAAGGTTCTGAGGTGGTTAAGGAACCAATAAAAGTGGGAAATGAATTGGCTTATGCTTTTGCTAAGATTAGTAGTATACAATCACACCGGGACCCATTTGTATTTCATATGGTTGAGGCTGAGTTTGCGAGCCTACATTTTGAAGAGGATATTCCAAGTTGGTATAATACAGCCTTTACAATGAGTGAACTTGAATTGGCAATATCATTAATAAAACGAAATTCTTCACCAGGTAAAGATATGATTATATATCCTTTCATTCAACATTTAACTGACAATAATAAAATAGAATTATTGAAGTTCTTTAATCTGGTATGGATTACTGGTACATTTCCTGATGATTGGCGTATATCTTTATTGATTCCAGTTTTGAAACCAGGAAAAGACCCCACTGATACTTCTTCATATAGGCCAATTGCATTAACTAGTTGTTTATGTAAGATTATGGAAAGAATGGTTTTGCTGAGGCTTACTAAATTTTTGGAGGAACATAAGATTTTGTCTTCATCACAGAGTGGTTTTAGGAAATATTTCTCTACAATTGACAATTTAATGTTTATAGAATGTGACATTTGTGACACTCATGTCTTAACTTAAGTGTTTTTTTTAATAAATTTAAGTATTTTATCTTCTTCAATCAGTCTCAAAACCGGTGGAATTGTGTGCCATTGGGAAATTGAGGTCATTTTATAATAACATACAGCTTTGAAATTAATCTTGGGCTTTAAAAACACTTACATCTTTTTCTTTATTCATTTAGGGGTAATCACTCTCACTAACATTGGCTTCATTGTCATCATCATTCTCAACCGTTCCCCCTACAAAATCATCTTCTTCACCATGATAGTCTTCTATGAGGCCTTTCAAATGCAAAAC
Organism: Armadillidium nasatum; assembly: GCA_009176605.1. Taxonomy (NCBI): domain Eukaryota; kingdom Metazoa; phylum Arthropoda; class Malacostraca; order Isopoda; family Armadillidiidae; genus Armadillidium; species Armadillidium nasatum. Next base: position 29,976 of record SEYY01010846.1, read on the forward strand.
TTTATTAACTGCTTTCCTTCTGACCTCTTCATCCTCATCGGCTAACATTCCAATGAGAATATTTTTACCATGAGCAAAATAACTGTTATTATCTATCTTTATAACAAATGTTCCTAGCATTTGAATCAGGAAATTTATTGATTCTTTGAATCACATTAAATAGGTTTTTGGGACCGTCAGTTAAATATTTATTAATCTTAATATCAAACCAACAAGGAAAATACACCTTTAGGGTCATTCCATGTCACTTCAACCGGCAAAAAACCCTGACCCCTTTCGATTTGTATAAAAAGTGGCACACTAACAGATCTTGTTGAGAAAATATGAATGGCGTTTATTGCAGGTCTCTAGCTCATACGGTTCAGAAAATATGACCTTTGAAACTTTGGTCAAAAATGTCAATTTTCAGAGAGTAGTCCGAGGTCAAAATACAATATCTCGGCTTCTATGGCACTTAGAAGCATCGTGTAAAGACCATTTAAAAGATCTTGAATAGCGGTACAACATTTATTTAGATGATTTTGACCTCGGAGGTCAAATAAAAAATTTGACCTATTGGTGACCTTGACCTTGACCTTGAAAAAAAACCTAATCTTCGATTTTTTTCAAACTTTGCTGAATTATTGTTATATATGTATATTTTTAATTTTTTTAATGAATTATTTTTGGTTTTGGCTTGGTTTAGAAAATATAAGCAATTTAATAAGTACAAATATTACATTTTTCACTTTTTTTGCGATTTTTATCTCTTTCAATGTATAGTTCCAACATTTCCATTTCTCTTTCTCTCTCATATATATATATATATATATATATATATATATATATATATATATATATATATATATATATATATATATATATATATATATATATATATATATATATATATGTAAGGGGCTGGCTGCTGCCGAGTATATTTTTCTCGTTTCAGATTGCATGGAGTATTCTCTGAGGAATATAGTCTTACCTGCTTGTTGCTTTGCTGTTATGCTGTTTGATTTTGACTGTGCTTGGGATCCACAATATTAATGTGCATGTGCCATGTCCTAGACTGGAGAGCGTGAAGGGAGATTGATGTTAACATGTTTATTTGTTTAGATACGTTAATGTTATTCTTCTATGTTAAATTTATTTTTATTATTATTATTTATTGAGTGCACTTGTGCTAATGAAAAGTCTTATGAGCTATTGTTCCCATTTCGGGCAATAATTAAAAACAGGTTATTCTTATTCAAACAGGTTGTTATTCTCAAGAAGGCATATTACCCTTTCAAGAGTAGGTTATATTCTTTGTGTTTTTATTATTATTATTATTATTAATTCACAGTACACAAGATAGCCTCTTTATATACACAAAATAAAGAGAAAAAAAGAGTAATGGTTTAAAACAACCAAAGATTTGAAAGTGGAAAATGTTTTACTGTGAAATTTATCACACTACTGACATATTTCTTTTCCCAAGTGAATATTAAATATTAAAATTTTATAAAAAAAAAAATATATGATAATCTCAAAAACCATTAAGGTCTCTTATCTATATTTTCTACCTGATAGGTATAGAGATTATAACTCCAGATTAGCACTAGGCAATAAGGCCCTAGACCGGCACCTGTGAGAATTATAAATAATTACCCCAGCGCCTCACCTCAGTTTAAATGACCTAAAAATATATAATGAATTAATAATAATAATAATAAAAACACAAAGAATATAACCTACTCTTGAAAGGGTAATATGCCTTCTTGAGAATAACAACCTGTTTGAATAAGAATAACCTGTTTTAATTATTGCCCGATGGAACAATGCTCATAAGACTTTTCATTAGACAGTGCACTCAATAAATATAATATAAAATCAATTTAACATAGACGAATAACATTAACGTATCTAAACAAATAAACATGTTAACATCAATCACCCTTCACGCTCTCCAGTCTAGGACATGGCACATGCTTATTAATATTGTGGATCCCAAGCACAGTCAAAATCAAACAGCATAACAGCAAAGCAACAAGCAGGTAAGACTATATTCCTCAGAGAATACGAGAAAAATATACTCGGCAGCAGCCAGCCCTTACAATATATATATATATATATATATATATATATATATATATATATATATATATATAATATATATATATAATATATATATATATATATATATATATATAGAGAGAAAGAGAATGAAAATGTTGGAACTATACATTGAATGAGATAAAAATTGCCAAAAAAGTGAAAAATGTGATATTTGTACTTATTAAATTGCTTATATTTTCTAACAAGCCAAAACCAAAATAATTCATTAAAAAATTAAAATATATATATAACAATAATTCAGCAAA
>SEYY01010847.1:5000-10000 GCA_009176605.1 Armadillidium nasatum
CGAAACGTTGTCCTTATTGTCTCTTAAGATGTTTTAAAGTTTTACATATAAATAAGAACGTTATTTTACTGTTTTATGAATATATATATATATATATATATATATATATATATATATATATATATATATATATATATATATATATATATATATATATATATATATATATATATATATATATATATTATTGAACGTGTACGTGTGGATGCGAGCTAATAAATTATGAAACGAAAGTCTTATTCATCACGATATTCGTATGAACAGAACCATTTGATTAGACGAAACATTATAATTACATAAAATTAGAAGTCATTTTCAAAGAATTTACATTTCTGACGTGTCTTTAGCATTTATTCTTATCCTGTTAATGTGTTAATAGTATTGTATGGGCACGAAAGCTCTGAATTTCTTTATGTAGTACATTATATTTATATATATATATATATATATATATATATATATATATATATATATATATATATATATATATATATATATATATATATATATATATATATATATATATATATATATATATATATATATATTATTTTTTTTTTACAGTTATCAATCACCAACGCTCACAGGCAGAGCCCTATTCAAGGAAGGTGTGTTAAAATAATAAGAGTAAAAACCCTTACTCCCACATAACACCAGCTTTTGTTGGCTAGGAAAGATGTAAGCTTAAAGTAACTGGGATTAAATTTGGCAGGAAACAGATGGAAGAAAATTCAACAAAAGAGAGGTGGCTGGAAAAAATAAAGCACCACAGAGGACAAGTCTGTAGTTGCCTATGTCCACACAAAATTCATGTCCATGCAACGCACCCCTTGCGCAAAGAGGACGACCTAAAGGTGGAGGATTAGAAGTGGTCAGTTCCTTCAAACATTTTCCGTTGTAGTACCTATAGAAATGAGATTAGACACGAACGTCACGTCACAAAGATAAATGTTCAAGGGAACAGTATATAAGTCTTTTAGCCTTTACTCCGCCCCATTCAAAAGACGGAAGAACACAAGCTTCCTCAGATATGAGAGTAGTATATCATACAAGGGTGGATGAGGTCCTTGAATAACTGAATAACTGCGAAGATAGAAAATCTCGCAGCATAAGCAGAACTCTCAGTTTCTTTGAGGTCTTCATTTCAACCGTTATGATGTGAGGTTTCCAAGACGTTCTTTGTTTATGTGAAGGCCAATGATGAATAGATTGTTAACAGGAGAGAACCATCGGAAAAAAATTTGAAAATTTAGGTATGTTTGTGAGGAATTTAGACTTTTGAGTTTTTAAATAGTTGCATTTCACAAGACTGAGACGGACCCACCTGGAAATTCTGATCAGATCTGCAAGAATAGAGTCGGAAAAATTAAGAAAGAGGCAAATCAAGATGCAAAAGAGGTGTCGGATTTGAAATGAGTATAAGAATTGAGGGTCGAGTAATGGGCATATGAATGAATAGGGTTAGATAGGTAGCTGAGGTTACTAATGAAAAGTAAGAATAGAGTAGAAGAAAAGACAGAATCCTAAGGAATACCATTATTGACAGGAATGGAAGAAGTGGCTTCGTGAACAACAGTCATTTTGGAATGATATCAGAGAAAGCTAGACATAAGTAAGCAAAAAGAAGGAGGAGAGCTTCGAAAGCAAATGCCTTCAATAGATCAAGAGCCACCTAACACAACAAAGTTATCAGAGTGAATAAGAGGGGAAAAGGGAGATTCACAAAATGTTGTTAGAGATGTATTTGGCAAGAGAAGAGAAAGATTTATCAGTTGGAGCCCCCACTTGGTATGTCAGCGCACTTTCGTTAATGAAAGCAAGATTAAACCATGGATTTTGAGAGGAAATGAAGAGAGATTTAGACAAAGAAGGAAGGAATCTACTCATCCCTTCAAGGATTACAACTCCAAACTTATCGAGAGAAACCGTCTTCAGAGATAGAAGCAGTACCTCCAGTTGCTAATACTCCTTTTGAAAAGGCAAATATCTTCGGCCTCCTTTTTTCCTTCAATTCAACCCTCATCTATTACGACTCTCCTCCTCCTACTTCTTCTTCTTTTAGATATTCCATGTCATTACCTATGATTTCACATGAATAGGTCCATGGGATTCTGAAGACATAAACGTCAGGAAGACCAGCGGCCCGGAAGACATTCTTCCCGTGTTCTGAAGGAGTGTCCTTGTTCAACTCTGCTCTCTTTGCCTAAATACTAATATTTTTCCTCAATTCTGTAATTGCGCATATATTCAGCCGATCCTGAAGAATGGTAGCCGCTATGTTCCCTCTACCATCGTCCTATAGCTCTCACTTGTAACCAATCTAAAATCTTTGAAAATCTCCTTAACTCTCATTTCCTGGATCATTTAGAGTCTCCCTCCCTTCTTTCAGTACGGCTTTCGACTTTCGAGGTCTACTGGTGACATACTTTCCTGTCTTACTGATTTATGGTCTTCTGCTCTTACGGATTATAGGGAGTCTTGTGTGGTGGCACTTGACATTTCCAAGGCTTTTGGCCTAGTGTGCCATGCGCCACTACTCTCCAAACTCCCTTCCTTTAGGTTTCCTCCTTCTCTTTGGTTACTTATGTTTAGTTTCCTCTCGGATCGTTCCATATCGACACTTGTCGATGGAACAAACTCTTCTTCCTTTTCTGTCAATTGTGGTGTTCCTCAGGTTCTGTTCTATCTCCAACTTGATTCTTACTTTCATCAACGAACTTCTCAGCTCCACTTCCAACTCTGTTCATTCTTATACCGATGACTCAACTCTCCATTCTTCTACTCATTTCAAATCTGCTCTCTCTCTCTTTTGCTTCTAAGTTGCTTCTCGTTTTCAACTTTCTGACTCCATTCTTGCCGATCAGGACGGGATTTCCAGGTGGAGCCTCCTCAACCTTGTGAAATTCAACTCTTTGAAAACTCAACTTCTTCACATCACTCTCTCAAAACACCTCTCAACTTTCTTATCTCCTTTGACGGCTCTCCCATCTTACCTGTAAACAACATTAACATTCTTAGTCTGAACATAAACAATAAACTTTCTTGGAAATCTTATATCACAATGGTTGCTAGGGCAGGTTTCAAAGAAGCTGGTAATACTGTTCAGATTGCTGGAATTTTTATCTTCCGAAAGGTTGCTGCAATTATATAAGGGTCTAAGGCGCCCATGTATGGAGTACTGTACTCCTTTCAAACTCACTTGATCATCTGTCTCTGCGACGTGACGTTAGCTCACTATTCTCTTTTCTATAGGAACTACAACGGCAGCTGCTCAAGGGAACTGACCTTTTGCACTCTACTAACATTGCGTCGCCCTAGCAGCACAAGGGGAGTCATGCTTTCGCATGAATTTTGTGTGAATATGGAAAACTCCAGGATTGTCCGTTGTAGTGCCTCCTTCTTTTCAACTACTTTTGTTCTATGGAACTCTCTGACATATCTCCTGCATTTAATCTTCCTCTCTTTAATGCCTCCGTCTGCGTCCACCTAAGAGATTTGCTTTAGTCGGGATTGGATGGGTATCTCTTTTATTTTTTTATTTCTGCCCCAATATATACTTGAAAAGAACTTGGTCCGTAAGCGGTGGTAATCTTAAAAAAAAAAAAAAAAAAAAAAAAAAAAAAAAAACTTCCCACCCTTTGTCAATCCGATTAAAGTACAAAGTTATTATTGTGTTATTGTTCTTCTTTATTGTGTTCACTCTAATTTCTAATTTTCATCACCTGGACCTTAATTATTAACACTTATCTAGTTGTCCAAAGCCATGGATAATATAAATTTAACTGTAGCATTTTATTTTATTTTTTATTTTTTTATTTTATACTTTTTATTTTTTTATATTTTATGATTTATATATTGCATATATATATATTTTTTTTTCCTTCTACAGCCTCCTGATGATGACATATTTATGTTGAAACGTAGGGGTTATATATGATTATTGATTAAGTGTATTCTCATGATTTTTCATTATTTTATGTTTCATGATGTGATCCAATTGATAAAATGCTTTTTCACATAGTATTTGCTATCCTATTTGTAATATATATATATATATATATATATATATATATATATATATATATATATATATATATATATATATATATATATATATATATATATATATATATATATATGTGTGTGTGTGTGTGTGTGTGTGTTGTATGTTTGTATGTTTATGCGTGCATGAACATATGCATATGAATGAAAACTAATTTTTAATGAATGCTTCTGAAGAGAGAAAGTAAGCTCCTGATACACAGATGTTTCTCAAACGACATGAGTTATTAATGCTTTTGTCTGTATTTATTTCAACTTTAATTTTTCTTCTTAATTTATTTATTACAGGATAAAATATTTCATTCTTCCATTTTAATAAATCACATCTTTTCTCTTTCTCTTTCAAATCTTTAAATATAAATACGTGGGTATTTATTTATTCATCAGTGTTCTTTCTCATTGAATCAACGTTTCTATTAATATATTATATTACTATAAAAACTCCTCTTCAAATATATATATATATATATATATATATATATATATATATATATATATATATATATATATATATATATATATATATATATATATATATATATATATATATATATATATATATATATATATATATATATATATATATATATATATATATATATATATATATATATATATATATATATATATATATATATATATATATATATATATATATATATATATATATATATATATATATATATATATATATATATATATATATATATATATATATATATATATATATATATATATATATATATATATATATATATATATATATATATATATATATATATGTCATCTCCGTAGTCAATAGAAGTTTTCTTAATGATTATTTTTTGGTACATCATACCTCATCCTCATTGTCCTTCCTGCTTGTCTCGCTTTTACAAACTATCAAATTTTACTACGTTACTAAACAATTTAACTGATCATATCCTCCAAGTTTGATC
>SEYY01010847.1:20000-22500 GCA_009176605.1 Armadillidium nasatum
ATACTGAATCTTTTTTAACATTTCATTCATTAAAGTGTCTTTACAAAAGAACCCAGATTTGACATTAAAATTAAGTATTATTTATTACAAAACTCTCACTCATTTTTCCAACCTCAGGATTTAAAATAGATTTTAAAAGAAAAAATTTGTTTATGTTGATATTATGATTATTTAATTCTCTATAGATATGTAAAGCTGAGCTTCTATTGCCTGTTCTCAGACTGTAACGATGTTGGTACATTCTTCTCTTGATTTCCAGTTTCTCAAATGTAGATAGAATTTTCACAAGGGTTTTTGTCCACTCCTCTCCTCCTCTATTGAATCATTTGGACTTTTCGGCTTCAAGAGTCTTTTCATGGTGAAGGAAATTGTAGGAATCAGATTTACGAGTTCCTTAACACTACTATATGTTTGAGCAGGCAATACCAAAGTGTTGCTTATCCCCAGTAGCTGTTTCATGCGTTCTTTCAAAAAAAGAAAAATTATAGGGTAATTCTAATCTCTAAAAAAAATGTTTTGATATACATGACCTCATCATTTTAAATTAAAGGCTATGTAACCCATATGCGTGCAAAAATTGTTCCAAAAAGACCCTTTTCTTTGTGTTCAGCGTATCTAAGGAAAACTGATGCATAATAAAATCAACATGAGTTTCTTTACGATTCACTTTAAATACTGGAAAAACACTGTTCGCATCTATAACCATTAATTCTAAAAAGAAGAGCTTTCCTTTTACATTGAAGCCTAGGAGAAAATGTGTTTGAGAGCAATGTAGTCATCACAAAGGACTAATAAGGCAAGGAATATAGAAGTAAAAGCAGCCAACCGAGAATGTTTATCCTACTCTCTGTTCAGATACATTCATACTAAATTCACATGAAAATAGCTTTTCTTCCAAATGGTAGAACCTGTAGCTGACAACATGAAGGTCCTACTCTCCTAAAAATATTTTCTGACATTTTAATTGGACTAATTTGGGGCTTTGCTTTGAATCTAATCTCAGCAGAAGAATGGGAAAATGTAATCACTTATGGGATGATCAGAATCTATGGTTCAATGGCGCCTGCTTTAGTACAATACAGGAGAGAGAGAGAGAGAGAGAGAGAGAGAGAGAGAGAGAGAGAGAGAGAGAGAGAGAGAGAGAGAGAGAGAGAGAGAGAGAGAGAGAGAGAGAGAGAGAGAGAGAGAGAGAGAGAGAGTTCATTATCGGGGGTGGAAAACCTCTTGTTCTCCTATCATTATTTTATTCATTTTAAATCTGTTCCATCTTTTGCTATTAGAGTTGCTTCTCATCTTCAACCGTATTCTTACATATCTGGCAGGGATTTTACAGTTTGGACACCGCAGCCTTTTGAAATTCAACGTTTCAATTCAATTATAGTTGAGATTTTAAAACTCAACTTCTTCACATCTCCCTCTCTATAACACCTTCCAACTTTCCTACCTCCATCGAAGACACAGCCGTCTCACCTGTGAATAACATAAGTATTCTTGGTATGAACATAGACAATATAAATATTTTGGAAACCCAATATTACAACGGTTGCTAAGCTGACGTGAAAAAAGCTGGAGGTTTGACTCCAGTTGCGATAATTTTTTTACTTCTAAACTGCAATTATTGAAAGTATAGAGGTGTTCTCATATTTAAAAAGAAGGGCACTCTAGATTCACTTTTCTCTTGGATAGAAGCGAGTCTGATGCTGAAAGACTAATTAACTGTCCTTTATTTTCAAATTCCTCGAGGGGTTTTCTCACATTAAGCAACCAATGTGCAACCCTCGTAGCACAAAGAGTGCTTTACTTGCACATGAACATCGTGTGAGTATTGCAAACTCTAGGCTTGCTTCTTGTGGTGTTTATTTCCCTTCAGCAACCTCTGAGTTTCGGAACTCTTTGTTTTCTTGTTTTTCCTGATGTTTTTAATTTTCTTCAGTTTAAAGTCTCGGTCTATGTGCTTACCTGTAAGGATATGCTTTTAGGCTTGAGATTTAATGAGTTTTATTTTATTTTAAGATTATGGTCCTCCTCGAAGTGAGACTTGCCCCGTGAATTGTGCAAATAAGTGTAAAAAAAAAAAAAAAAAAAAAAAAAAAAAAAAAAAAAAAAAAAAAAAAAAAAAAAAAAAAAAAAAAAAAAAAAAAAAAAAAAAAAAAAAAAAAAAATAAATTATAATAATATATATTAATATATATTATATATATATATATATATATATAATATATATATATATATTATATATATTATATATATATATATATATATATATATATATATATATATATATATATAATCTAATATACATATATATATATACTATATATATATATATATACTATATATATAATATATACTATCGGGTGGGCGAAAAACCTCTTGTTTCTCCCTATTCATTATTTATATTCAATTTTATAATCCCTGTCCATCTTTTCAATCAGAAGTTGCTTCTCATCTTCACACCGTCATTCTTCACCCGCATTACTCTGGCACCAACGAGATATTT
>SEYY01010848.1:0-5000 GCA_009176605.1 Armadillidium nasatum
TTTGATGGAAGGAATTTGAGTTTAGACGAGGGTAGAAATTGTGGAGACAGAGATGGAGGGAGGTGGTGAAAGGCGTTGAAAGGAGAATAGTTATGTTTGTAAGGAATTGGGCGGGTACCACCTCACGAAAGTGGGAAAGGTGATAGTGAAATATATATATATATATATATATATATATATATATATATATATATATATATATATATATATATATATATATATATATATATATATATATATATATATATATATATATATATATATATATATATATATATATATATATATATATATATATATATATATATATATATATATATATATATATATATATATATATATATATATATATATATATCATATAAATCCCATCCCATTAATCCTATCAAAATTAAATCCGCATCGCATCCGCATCCTCATCAAAATTAACATCCGCATCCGCATCCGCATCCGAATCATTTTCGAAAATTCAACATCCGCATCCGCATCGCATCCGCACTTTCGAAAATTCAACATCCGCATCCGCATCCGCATCCGCACTCTCCCAAAATTCAACATCCGCATCCGCATCCGCATCCGCAAATTGGAAAATATGACATCCGATCCATCACTAATATATATATATATATATATATATATATATATATATATATATATATATATATATATATATATATATATATATATATATATATATATATATATATATATATATATATATATATATATATTATATATATACACTATCACCTTTCCCACTTTCATGAGGTGGTGCCCGCCACAATTCCCTTACAAACATAACTATTCTTACCTTTCAACGCTTTCACCACCTCCCTCCATCTCTGTCTCCACAAATCTTCTACCCTCGTCTAAACTCAAATTCCTTCCATCAAAATCACTCTCACTCCATCCATCCATCTCCACTTCGGCCTTCCCCTCCCTCTCCCCCTACCCTTCCCCTATCTACATCGGATCTACGTATCTTGCCAACCATTCTGTTCTCTTTCATTCTTCACATATGTCCAACCCATTTTAGCACATCCTCCTCCTCGCTATCAGTTACACCCTTCTTCCATTTACACATCTCCCATATTTTTTCATTTCTAATCCTATCAATCCTTCTCAATTTATATATCGCTCTCAAATCTTTCATCTCAAAGACATTGAAACTTTTTCTCGACCGAGCACTTATCATCTATGTTTCACACACATACAATACAGAAGGTGAACACATACATTCAAACATTCTTATCTCTATTTCTTTCGAAATTTTTCCTTTCTTCCATACTTTTCTTAGGCCCCCCAATACTTTCATTTCTTCTACCACTCTGTTCTTTATTCTTTTTTCCGTCCCACCCTTACCTTCCACCCAACATTACTAGATATTTGAATTCATTCACCTCCTCAAGTTTCCATTCTCACACTTCTACAAACCAATTCCTCCCTCCACATTTCCTCATCCCCACCTCCAATCCTCATAACTTTATTCTTCGCTGGATTGAATTTCAATCTCGTGTTTGCACATTTCAGTTCAAACTCTCTCACAAGTATTCTCATCTTTTCTCCAGATTCTGCCACCAACACATACCGCATCATCTGCAAAAAGTAAAACATTCACTTCACATTCACCCTCCATATTTCTCAACGCAAATACTCTTCCCTTCTCTCTCCATTTTTCTAAGTAAACCATTCATCAATAGATTAAATAACATGGAGACATTACAAACCCCTGTTTCAATCCCACTCCTATGCTAAACCAATCCGATAGTTCTCTCTTCACCCTCACTCTTGATCTACAATTTTATATATATATATATATATATATATATATATATATATATATATATATATATATATATATATATATATATATATATATATATATATATATATATATATATATATATATATATATATATATATATATATATATATATATATATATATATATATATATATATATATATATATATATATATATATATAGTGATGGATCGAATGTCATATTTTCTAATTTGCGGATGCGGATGCGGATTTTGGAGAAGTGCGGATGGGATGTTGAATTTTTGAAAGTGCGGATGCGGATGCGGATGCGGATGTTGAATTTTTGAAAGTGCGGATGCGGATGCGGATGCGGATGTTGAATTTCCGAAAGATGCGGATGCGGATGCGGATGTTGAATTTTCGAAAATGCGGATGCGGATGTTGATTTTTGTGCGGATGCTCTCGCATTCTCGCATGCGGATGCGGATGCCATCACTAATATTATATATATATATATATATATATATATTATATATATATATATATATATATATATATATATATATATATATATATATATATATATATATATATATATATATATATATATATATATATATATATATATATATATATATATATATAATCAGAGGGGAAAAAAAAAAGAGGCTGATAAAATGAAAAGAAGTGAGAGAGCTCCTTGCGGCTATCTGGCAAAACTAGCAATCTGAGATAATATTTGAAGATTTAAGATATATTCATATCTTCCCGACAAGATGAGATTCGAAAGCTTTTAAATGTTCTGAGGTTAAAGCAATAAGACTACACACAAATCGTTGGGACAAGTGTCAAAAATGTAACAGTACAATTTTCAATAGTGAAAAGACATGTTCAGTATAAGAAAGTCACTTTAACGATTTACTTCCTCTAATAAGAAAATAACTGAAAAAATTTATTGTAACATTTTTTGCCACTTGTCCCAACGATTCGTCAGGACAATTCTTTTGCAGTGTATATAGTTGAGAGTTTACAAGTGTCCTTATTTTACACCACAGGTTGAATGGGCGTAGGTTCCAACAAAAAGAAAGGTTGAGGTTGACAGACATATTTAAAATAATTTATCAATGCAAGGAGGTGAAAGCTCAGAATGAAAAATTGGATACTGTCAGAACCTTACACCTTCTTATTATTAAACCCAGAGATAACATAAAATCCATAAATTGCATCTTTTGTATAAATTGCATAATAAGAATAGATGTGTTGAAGGATAATGATGAAGGAAAAGCTCTGGAGTCATTTAATGTAAAATTGAGGACAAAGATATGAGTGAAAGAGGTAATATAACCGTGGTGTCATAAGAAGAATTTAGAGAAAGGAAAGAAGAAGAAGAAGAAGCAATGTTGAAAGCGACATTCTTTTTCAAAATGTCAGAAGAGCGTAATGAAAAGGAATCAGAAAAATAATTGAATTTGAAACAGAGAGAGAGAGAGAGAGAGAGAGAGAGAGAGAGAGAGAGAGAGAGAGAGAGAGGAGAGAGAGAGAGAGAGAGAGAGAGAGAGAGAGAGAGAGAGAGAGAGAGAGAGAGAGAGAGAGAGAGAGAGAGAGAAGAGTTCTTAGTATTAGATGAGATTCTGGAATATGAAGACCACAATAATTCCAGAAGGTAGCATCTATGTGGCGAATAATACAAGAACAAATGATATGAATATATATATATATATATATATAATATATATATATATATATATATATATATATATATATATATATAATATATATATATATATAATATATATATATATATATATATATTATATATATATATATATATTGAAAAATGAACGGAATGTACTCCTTTATTTCAGAGAGAGAGAGAGAGAGGAGAGAGAGAGAGGAACCCAATGGTTATGAAAATGCCAATGGGATCCCTACCACCGTACCAGGAATCATTCCAAGTAAATGCAAGTCCCACCAGCATGCGACACAAAGGCATTCAGAAATGTTTTCTTGCTCTTGTTGAAAAATACTTGAAGAGATTGAAAAGGGTGCAGAGATAAGTTGGTGATCAGAGGATGCAGAGGTAGAAAGAATTAAACGGAAAAAGAAGAAGGGTCTGAAGCTAAGAAAAGGTCATGAATGAATGGGTTCACCTCCAAGGCAATCAGGGATATTATTAGAGAGCTGCGTATCTTCTACAGGTTATTTTGAATAGTAGAATTGAAACATAAGTTTACCGGATGTAACTTGAGAACTACTAAGAAATCATTGAAGGTGGAGGACATTGAAAGTACTCAAAAGTATCATTTCAGTGAAAGGAGTTTAGATACTGAAAGGATTATGGATAGTCTGTAGAGTTAATAATAAAAAATAGACGAGATGAATTTAATCATAGATTGGTAAGAGAGTTTTAAGTCCCAAGGTGGAAAATTGTGAGACCCTCACACATATGTACAGCATTCGCCTTTGCTTGTAAATTAAGTGGAATAAAATAGGGTTTGCTGTCGAAGGACTCAATCATCCGAGTTTCAGTAATGAACAAAAGGCTTGGTCTAGAAGAAGAAAGATGGTGTTCAACAAAGTGGAAGTTGGAATAAGGGTAGTGAATGTGGCAGAAATTGGAAATTGATGTTTAAAGGAAAAAAAAAAATTTTTTTTCCCCAAAGCAAAATGGCAGCACCAATAACATCACTGATCACAGCTGACCGCCCACTCCCAAGCGATATATATATATTATATATATATATATATATATATTATATATATATATATATATATATATATATATATATATATATATATATATATATATATATATATATATATATATATATATATATATATTCACAAAGAGTAATAAATTTACACAAGACTTTAATAAAGGTTTGGTCAAATCTTGGACAAAGCAAGTTGAAAATTGATCTCATCATTTCCCTCAACTACGTACACAAATACACACGAGTATTCGCCCTCCAAAAAGTGCACAATGCTCGCATGCACAAGCTGTGCTTTGTGTGAGGATATTAAACTTTATATGTTGGAAGGTGATTTAAAAATATATATGAGCGAGATATATAAGGTAAAATACAACATTGGTTGCTTTAATATATATATATATATATATATATATATATATATATATATATATATATATATATATATATATATATATATATATATATATATATATATATATATATATATATAATATATATATATATATATATATATATATATAT
>SEYY01010848.1:27500-35208 GCA_009176605.1 Armadillidium nasatum
TTTCAGCAAATAAAAATTTTTTGGAAAAAAAAAAATTGGAAAAATACCTCTTTCCCAGTTAGGAGAGTAGAGAAAGAAAGAAGGAGTGTTCGTTATTATATCCTATAAATTTGGAAAAGATATTAAGTATTGAAATAGGAAATTTTGATTTATAGTTTGTTGTTTTTTCCATCTGTTCATAACCTTTCTCACTTCAAATCTTCCGTTTGCCTTCATCTGAATAGATTGTGTTGGAATGGGCTTGAGGTAAATGTTTACTCTTGTATTTCTTTGCTTTTACTGTAGTTCCGCTTCGTGAATAATCCTGAGTGGTTGCAAAAAAAAAAAAAAAAAAAAAAAAAAAAAAATATATATATATATATATATATATATATATATATATATATATATATATATATATATATATATATATATATATATATATATATATATATATATATATATATATATATATATATATATATATATATATATATATATATGTTTGCCTTGGCAAACTATTTCGTCTTTGTCTCTCTACTTCAACCTTCCCTTCTTGCTGGAAACGTGCGCTCATTCAACCTGTGCCGAAGATGGAGGACCCCTCTCAACCCTCCAACTACCGTCCTATTTCTTTGACCTCCGTTCTTTCTAAAGTTTTCGAATCTATCCTTAACAGGAAGATTTGGAAGCATCTCAATTCTTCTAATCTTATCTCTGATCGCCAGTATGGCTTTCGTAAGAAACGCTCTACAGGTGATCTTCTTTCCCTTCTCTCTGAATCTTGGTCCTCCGCTATTCGGCATTTCGGTGAATCTTTTGCTGTCGCGCTGGACATATCGAAAGCCTTCGATAGAGTCTGGCACAAAGTTTTGATTTCTAAACTTCCCTCGTTCGGTATCTATCCTTCTCTCTGTGATCTTCTCGCTAATTTCCTTTCCGGTCGTTCTATAGCAGCTGTTGTAGACGGCCACCGTTCATCCTTTAAATCTATTAACAGTGGTGTTCCTCAGGGTTCTGTACTATCACCAACACTTTTTCTACTCTTCATTAATGACCTTCTCTCTATCACCTCATCTCCTATCCACTCCTATGCTGATGACTCCACCCTTCATTATTCCTTCCATTTTGAAAAACGTCCCACCCAACAGCAGTTGAAAGACTCGAGAAGGGTAGCCTTGGAACAACTAATCTCTGATCTTTCTCGTATTTCAAATTGGGGCAGAGAAAACATGGTTGTTTTCAATGCCTCAAAAACTCAGTTCCTCCATCTCTCCACTCGACACAATCTTCCACACAGCTATGATATCTTCTTCGAAAACACACAACTCATGCCTTTATCTGTCCTTAATATTCTTGGTGTTTCTTTTTCTCGTGATCTTTCTTGGAAAGATCACATTACTTCTCTTTCTAAACAAGCTTCTAAGAGGTTGGGTGTTCTGAGGCGCCTTCAGAATTACTTCACGCCACCCCAGTTGCTTGCTCTGTATAGGGGTGTTGTTCGTCCCTGTATGGAGTATGCTTCGCACATCTGGGGTGGTTCCACACATACAGCTCATTCTTTCTCTGTCCAACTCTCCGACCCCAGACTTAACCGCTATGCTCAGTCTTACATATACTCTACTGGTAAAGTCTGGAACACACTCCCTTCATCTGTTTTCCCAACTTCCTTTGACTTGCATACTTTCAAACGCCGTGTGTCTGGACACGTCTGCCACCATCGACCATGATAATAGATCTTTCCCAACTCCGGTGGAATTTGGTAGGCCTCTGGCCTTTGCCCACCGGAGGAGACATAAAATATATATATATATATATATATATATATATATATATATATATATATATATATATATATATATATATATATATATATATATATATATATATATATATATATATATATATATATATATATATATATATATATATATATATATATATATATATATATATATATATATATATATATATATATATATATATATATATATATATATATATATATTCCTCTGCTGTACTTTCTTTTCTTCGGTTGTGATTGTCGATTCCCTATGTCCTGAAAGTCCTCATAATCCTTTTCTGCTATGTCCTGATTTCTATGTGATTCCTTTTCTTCTGAAGCACTGCTTGGGCTTAAAAATTCCATTTCTACATCTTCGTCACCTAGAAAACGACGGAAAGAAACGATTAGAAGCACACAAAAAAAAAAAGAAACTTGAGAACATCAAACATATTTATCTAGGTACAAAGGAACCAAGGTAATAGGTAGGTACAACAAAATTGATCCAGATAGGTGCTAACTACTACATTTAAACTGCAATTTAGAATTACCTACAGGTTTCAGTTTTGATTTTTCCAGTCTGACTTACTCAGCTGCTTTTCTTTGTGTCTTCGTTCTTCTGAATTTTATATATCAACTTCTCCCATGGTTTTCTCCCTTTTGTTTCTGAAGGAACAAAAACTGTACTGTCTGTCTTCTTCATTTGTGTTCTTCAGCGCGACTTCGTATGCAATATGAAGCAGGTTTTCAACGCTTACTTTGAGCTTGACTTACGCTTCTGCAGTATTTTTTGTAGTTTTCTCCACTCCTCGTGAAGTTTTTCAAGCTTCGCAGTACAATCTTTGAAATGTTTGGTACGTAGCTTTATCCCAAAAAAGTACAAATTCCTGGATTGTGAGCCTTGCAATATCTCTGGTTTCTAGTTTAACGACGTTTAATGCAAAACAAACTTTTATTTTAAAACATTCTGTTCTCCTATGAACTTTTTACATTTTATCCCCAAACTGTTTTTAAACACAGTGCTATCTATTCCAATGATTTGATAAAACACATAGACAATCTGAAAAATCTTGTCTTTCTGCCTACAGCTTACACCACTTGTAGCTGTAGTGGAGAGAAGTTGAAGGTTCTGAATACATTATTACTTACAGCACTGGAAAACAAGAAATATAATCTTTAAAAAAAGATATAAATCATACATTTTAAAAACTTATATTGAAACATTACTTTGATGTGTTTGAATGCAAATATTCAACGAACAACAAAAGAATGGTTAAAAAGTAATTTTATCACATTTACAGCAAATTTTTTAATTTTTTTTTGTTGAAAAAGTCGAGTTTCCGTGTCCGGTTCTCGAAAAATCCAAATCTTCGGATCTGTACGTTTGTCAAACAAGTTGTGGAAGTGAATATTGGAGTCAGGAACATTCTCTACAAAACTAAATTAAAAAACGTTCCTAAGATAAACCGTTCTAATTTTATAGCCGAAACCACCGATTTTTTTTTAAATAGCCGCTTTTTAATACTTTAGGGCTGATGAGGCAGGTCGAGCTGAAACTTTAACAATTTCATTGATACTACAATTGGCAATCTTTTTGGAGTTCCCGTCAAAGAAATTCGGGGATTGATTTCATGCGACCACACTGATATATATATATATATATAATATATATATATATATATATATATATATATATATATATATATATATATATATATATATATATATATATATTATATATATATATATCAGTTATTTATAGTATCTATTATCAACTAAGTGCTGGATTTTGAAAGTAAAGTTCAAATTGTAAAAAATAATGTTTTTGATCGGGTTTAGGTCAATCAATCTCTTTCTGACCATTTCAGGATTGAAATATTTTTTTTTATCAATACAGAAAGGACAGAATGCTTGAAAATATTCTCATTTTCTTTATCCTTTCTGTTCTCCTATGAACTTTTGACATTTTATCCCAAAACTGTTTTTAAACAGAGTGCAATCTATTCCAATCACATACTGTATATCTCGCATATATATATATATATATATATATATATATATATATATATATATATATATATAATATATATATATATATATATATATATATATATATATATATATATATATATATATATATATATATATATATATATATATATATATATATATATATATATATATATATATATATATATATATATATATATATATATATATATATATATATATATATATATATATATATATATATATATATATATATATATATATATATATATATATATATATATATATATATATATATATATATATATATATATATATATATATATATATATATATATATATATATATATATATATATATATATATATATATATATATATATATATATATATATATATATATATATATATATATATATATATATATATATATATATATATATATATATATATATATATATATATATATATATATATATATATATATATATATATATACTATATATATAAAATATATATATATATATATTATATATATATATATATATATATATATATATATATATATATATATATATATATATATATATATATATATATATATATATATATATATATATATATATATATATATATATATATATATATATATATATATATATATATATATATATATATATATATATATATATATATATATATATATATATATATATATATATATATGAGTGGAAGACTTTGTAAGTGTCGTTCACGTCTTCTCTTGTGCCTTTGTGATATAAAAGAGTTAAGCAAAGAGGCAATGGGAACACTAAAGTCTTTCTTTCTTGCTTTTTTTTCTTTTTCTTTTTTTTTTTTTTTTTTTTTTTTTTTTTTTTTTTTTTTTTTTTTTTTCTTTTTTATTTTTTTTGAACAAACAAAGGCGGCATTCATTCTCATATACAAACAAGGCTAAAGTGATTGAAGTTTTTGATAAGTTAATGTGTATTTATAGAGCCTGTTTAAATATATATGTATGCAGGTATATATATATATATATATATATATATATATATATATATATATATATATATATATATATATATATATATATATATATATATATAGTATATATATATATATATATATATATATATATATATATATATATATATATATATATATATATATATATATATATATATATATATATATATATATATATTATATACTGTAACTTCTTACAAATACCTTAAGAATGTTCATCATTTCAATGAACTCTTAATGTGGTACCAAGATAAGAACAGGCAAGTATGATCACCAAATTTGATGAGTAAAATGCTTCAAAAGTTCGTCGCACTTAAAAAGGATATAAAAATATTACATAAAACTGTAAAGGTCAGAGATCTTTGACCTTTTGAAAAGGAGTTTTTTTATTATTTTTTTTTAAGTTCCAGAAGGAAAGATGTTATTTCTTTTACAGTAATTTTGGTCACTGTATTGCCATAATCGTCAAAGGGGTCATAGTTTCTCCTTGGTTTTCATCGACCCCATTTTTTAGTTATTTGTTAATTGATGTGTATGTTGGCCTTTAACTTGAAAACGGTAATATATAGAAAAGCTGGGATTCTGGATTTGGAATCAGGGGTCCCAAATTATTACGGAGCTGGAAAACCTAAGCCGATCTTTAAATGAGACTAATCCTCTTTTTTTCGCTTGTAAATTACAGTAAGTATTATTAAGCAAATTTTTTTTTTTTTTTTTTTTTTTTTTTTTTTTTTTTTTTTTTTTTTTTTTTTTTTTTTACACATCATCACCGCTCACGGCCAAAGCCCTATTCAAGGAGGGTGGTGTCTTAATTGGACTTTTAATTTTGGGTTTGAAAAACATCTGAAACAAAAGCTATTTCATCTAAATATTTTTTTTTTATCATTTCTGTAATGAAAAATGTATTAAATTAATGTATTAAATATTTTTGTTATTTCTGTAATGAAAAATGTAAAATTCTTCTATTGAATAAACTCATTGATATTTATTGACTGATACATATTTCAAATTCATATCCTCCTCTTTTACCTTCCTTTTATCTTTTGATAGTTTTCCGATATTTCATCTGACTTATTTTGATTTTCCATGAATAATTTGTATTTGAATAGTTACATAACACTAAAATCAATCTCGTAAAAAAAATAAAATAAAAAAAAATATAAAAAAAAAAAATTTAAATCCATTTGAATTTTTACTTTAAAAATTTGTAAATTTATATTATTCAAGTTATTTTACTGTTCTTGTAATATATTTTTTTTATTTAGAACTACTTACTTTGTTTTAACTCCTGTGAACTTCACATTGGACCGCATTTATTGGAGGTTTCTGTAACCCACTTTTCTTATGTGAGTGAATGGTCAGCCCACTGCACAGCCCTCCCCATTTATCCGGGCTCGGGACCGACATGCATCTTTATTACTTCAGTATGCATGGCTGGGTTATTTAGAACTAAAGTGAATATTTAAAAATGTTGCTCCTGGTATTTGAAAACATGAAATGTGTTTGGCGATGTCCTTTCTATTTAGAAGAATTTTACTCCATTTTCTATTCTCAACTTCAATTTTATATTTTTATTATTTTCTTCCCGATTAATTCGCATATAAATAGTCTTGAATATTTTTTATTTTATTTCTTAAAAATAGTTTATCTCCTTCATTTATAATATAACTTTCATTTTCAAATTTCCTGTTGCTAACACTATATATATATATATATATATATATATTATATATATATATATATATATATATATATATATATATATATATATATATATATATATATATATATATATATATATATATATATATATATATATATAATATAAGAGGTTGGGAGAAAGTGGGAGGGAGAGGGAGGGTGGTGGAGACAGTACGGGTAGAGAGGTTAGAAGATGAAGAGAAGAGAGATGAATACACAAGAGGGATAAGGGAGAAATGGGAGGAGGTTAAGGGGAGTGAAGTGGAAGGGGTGGAGGAGGAGTGAAATAAACTGAAGGGAGCGTTGGTGAAGGTTGCGAGAAGAGTGTGTGGGGTGAAAAAATAGGTAATGGTAGAAGAAAGGAGAGTGAGTGGTGGAATGAAGAGTTGGAGAATATGGTTAAAAGGAAAAAGGAGGCTTTCTGCAAGTATTTGAGTACGAAGGAGGGTAAGGAGGTGAAGAGTGCGAAAGGAAGAGTTGGAGAGGAGTGGGATAGAAAGTTGGCAGAAAATTTTAAGGAAAGGAGTAAGATGTTTTGGAAGGAGAAAAATAAAGCGAGGAGAGGGAGAAAGGAGGGCGGAGAAGGAGTGAGGGGTGAAGATGGTGATGAGGTGCAAGGAGAGAGGGAGGTGGGGGGAGCTGAAAGAAACACCTTAACGATTTGTTGACGGGGGTGGCAGGCGATGGAGTAGTGGAGAATAATGAGGGGATGTTGTTAGAAGAAGATGGGAGTATGAGTAGAGAGGAAGTAAAAGTAGCTGTGGGAAAGGTGAAGATGGGAAAGTCGGCAGGAATGGATGGTATATATGGGGAGATGATAAGGGTGAGAGGGGGAGTGATAGTTGACTGGTTGGTGAAAATGCTTAATGTGTGTTGGGGAAAGGGAAAAGTGCCTCAGGAGTGGCAAGATGCTTGTATAGTGCCGATATATAAAGGGAAGGTTATAAGATGGTGTGTAGGAATTATAGGAGGATAAGCTTGTTTAGTGTAGTAGGGAAAATTTATGGGAGGGTTTTGGTAGCGAAAGTGAAAGAATTGACAAGAGAGAGAGTGGGGAAGGAACAGGGAGGTTTTAGAGAAGGTAGGGGATGTGTGGATCAAGTGTTTACACTGAGAATGATTGGTGAGAAATTGCGTGAGAAAGATAGAGTGGGGTATGCATGCTTTATGGATTTGGAAAAGGCGTATGATAGAGTTTGTAGGAGGAAAT
>SEYY01010849.1:0-5000 GCA_009176605.1 Armadillidium nasatum
TTTCAAATCCAAAAATCATTCTTGTAAAATTTAAAAAAAAAAAGAAAAAAAAAAGTTTTTTGATGTTAAGCTTGTTTCATAGAATGATGTAGTACTGTTAATGTAAATAAAATAAAATCGAGAGAGAATGAAAAGTTTTGGAATTGAAATGTCACTACTGCATTCTGAGCAAACAACCAAAAAATATTTTTTTTTTTTCCAACTTAATTTTTTTTTTTTTTTTTTAAAGAAATTAATTTAATTGAATTAATTCACTAACATTTGAAGTTCTACTTCTGTCTCTTTTTATATGCTTCTAATTATAAAAATTAATTTGCTTTATTTTTCTTCAAGATTTAAAGTTTTGTAAGTTCATACATAAAATTAAAAATTTTTTTAAGTATTTATCTCGGTAATTCGAAAATAACTATTAAATAACAACACAGTCCCATAAATTATTTTTGAAAATTTTAAATCGTTTTCTTTAAAATTTAAAATTTAAATATAGTGTATTGGTTCTATCAGTCACATATTCTTCATTTTTATATTCAAAAAAATTTGAAATTGCTTGTACATTTCAAAATTTTTATTTTATGTAATTTATGTTAAATAACTAATTATATTTTCTTATTTACTATAATTAATTATTTATTGCTACTCAGACGAATAAACCTACTAAAAAGAAAAAGTCTTGTAGCTTAAGATAAACAGTTCTTTTTTTTTAAATCATGATTTTTTCTATTTGATTCATATATAAGATTTCATTTTTTTTAAAAAAATAACCAACCCAGTATGGTAATATTACAATTATCCTTTGCCCATGGTCCATTTTCTTCAGATTAAATAACTCAGAGGCGTCGGAGTTCCCCAGATGTTATGAGCTTCATCTCTCCCATTAAAACCCTGGAAACTGAGGAGAGATATTTCCTTCTCCCGTTGCATTAAGATGCCTTGATTTGCAAAGAGATATGCTAAGCTGATGTTAGCACTGATGAACCATCCATTAACGGTCTTTTACAACATTTGTGAACATGATTTTTCGGAGGTGGGGGAATGGAATATCCCCTTCACCTCTAAAGCGAGGTGTATAGTTCCCTCTTTAAGACTGATTGAGATACCTCTCAGTCACTACTACTACTACTACTAGCAATAATAATAATAATAACAATAATAATAATAATAATAATAATAATTATTATAATATTATTATTATTATTATTATTATTATTATTTTAATGATTTTAACTGAATAATGATAATAAAACACCTATATGATTAGACAGTTCCCTACAGACGATACAATGCACATTAGAAGTGAAGAATTATTTCTATTATTTTAAGTTCGATTCCTTAAAATAATATTAACAGGCAGTGACAGAATCAGCAATACAACTCAGAATTAACACAAGACAATAACTAAAAGAATGAGCTAAATCAACGCTACAGCTGAAATCATTCAGAACAGATCGCAAAGGTTTAATGAGCCATTTAATTAATTCAGATGATATGTTACGAAAAAAAAAGAAACAATTAGTAGTGAACTAGTCTCGAAATTGGCATTTTAAGGGGATTTAGAGATTTTTTTTGTCCAATTTTGACCCAAAATCGGTTTCGTGGAAAAAAATGCCCTATTTTTAAGATACAAGAATGAAATTTTGGAGACTAAACATAATTTAGCGAAGTAGGCAATTTTGCATTAAAAAAAAAATTTCTGTAGTATCAACAGTTTCGGATTAAAACTAATATTTTCGCAGTAGCAGCCTTTCTAATTTCTAAGGTATAGATCAAGATTTTTACCTCGTATTTTGTTATGACAATGGGGAAGGACAATTTATCTAATCAATTTCAAAACTGACTAAAAGAAATTACAGTTGAGCAGGTAAACCCATTATATAAAAACTTTTGAAAACTAGCTTTAAAAGACAAAAAATAAAAATAATTCTGTTTCTACTGAGTAAAAGAATTTCTATTGTCATCAAGCAATGACAATGAAAAAGAGATTTAATTAACTGAAAAATGATGGTGATAAAATTGCTTTTTTGTATTCTGATAAATACACGCACACACACACACACACACACACACACACACACACACACAAAATGAAGCTAATCAGACAGTTCGAATTTCGGAAACTGAGTCAACTTCTCAGCGTTTTCTGTCTTATTTTTCCAGCAGTGTCCCGAGAGAACGCTTGTACTATTTGGTGAAAATCAAAAAATGTTCTATGTTTAAAATATAATTTACTTTTAAAAAGATTCAAATATTAATAGACCTGTTTTGATCTTTCTTGATAAATGGGTGGACATTGAGGGTTTATGATTGGTGAGATTCATGTTTCAATTTGGAATAGCAATTGGTGAGATGCATCATGAATTTGGAATAGCGACTGGTGAGATGCATCATGAATTTGGGATAGCGAGTGGTGAGATGCATCATGAATTTGGGATAGCGATTAATAAGATACATCAGAAATTTGGGATAGCGATTGGTGAGATGCATGTTTGAATTTGGGATAGCGATTAATAAGATTCATCATAAAATTGTGATAGCGACTGGTGAGATGCATCATGAATTTGGGATAGCCACTGGTGAGATGCATCATGAATTTGGGATAGCGATTGGAGGGATGCATGTTTGAATTTGGGATGGCGATTAATAAGATTCATCATAAATTTGTGATAGCGACTGGTGAGATGCATCATGAATTTGGAATAGCTATTGGTGAGATGTATGTTTCAACTAGGGATAGCGATTGGTAAGATTCATCGTAAATTTGGAATGAATTTGATTGTAGTTCCGCATCTTGATAACGCATTCAAACTATGCCAAAAATCTTTCTCCTTTCGACTGTTCTACTTCTTTTCAGTATTAGAAATTATAGAAGACTTTAATTAGTATTAATATTAATTATAACTTCTTATTAGTATTAATATTACTTAGTATTAATTTTGTCATTAGTTTTAAAATTCAATATTTGTTTACAGTAATTTAGGTAAAATTTAAAGTTTAAATTTTGACATCTGCATTACATCGTAAAGATGTTAAAAAAATAACATTTACGACACCCTCTTTATATATATATATATATATATATATATATATATATATATATATATATATATATATATATATATATATATATTATATATATATATATATATATATATATATATATATATATATATATATATATATATATATATATATATATATATATATATATATATAATAGAATCTCTGGTTCCTGCTGAATGACTTGCATTTTTGTGTTATGAAACAATTTTTATTCTTTGTTCATTTTTTTTATTAGAAGATAACAAAAACGTAATTAAGATTGAAATTACAATTTGAAGATTTTGCTTTTTTAAGATGTCATTCTTCCTTTCTCTCTTTCGGTTCCATTTCTGTTTTGCTTCTTTCCTTCTGTTCTTTATGTTGCTTCTCTGTTAGTTCTGTGGAGAAGACCACTTCTCTTGTTGTTGTTGTTGTTGTTGTTGTTGTTGTTGTTGTTGTTGTTGTTGTTGTTGTTGTTGTTGTTGTTGTTGTTGTTGTTGTTGTTGTTGTTGTTGTTGTTGTTGTTGTTGTTGTTGTTGTTGTTGTTGTTGGTGGTGATTTCGTGCTTTTATGTCATTCATTTTGAAAATGATATAGTCGTAATTGTTGTAGCTTTTTTTTCTTTATTGATTATTATTATTATATTATTATTATTATTATTATTATTATTATTATTATTATATTATTAATCAAAATGGTCCCCATATTGCGTAAGGCGTATAGGCAGCCATTGCAAATATTGCTTAATGAAGCTACAGCAGCTGTTTCGGCTTCTCCAAAGACCAACATACTATTGTTTCGAAAGAAAGTTCAAATATGTTTTGCTACTATAAATCATAACTCTGGCCTTTTTTAGGTTTATAACTTCATCATTACAAACTAATCAGTGATTTCGATTTCTGAGTTTAACCAAAGTTTATCTAATAATTACTATTACGTAAACTTTGGTTTAACGTCCTATGAACAAATTTCGTATCGACCGTATAGAATGGAATGCCAACGATCCCTGAATTGCTTCGCCATCCGACTTCGACTAAATGGGATGATGACAGACGAACTTTATTTTATGGTGTTCTCTAACCCTTTCACAAGCAAAATTAGACTATGACTGTACCACTTATTTGCATCACCCAGACTCATTTCAGAATGTGACATTGAACATTGAATTTTTTTTCAAAAGATCAGCCTTCAGGTTGTTACAAGCAATGATTTTGTCTTTTCGCCCCCAAGACCTCTTGAGAGCTACTTTCTTTCGTTTTCAGACCCCCCTCCTACCCCGTTCCATCTTTATCGGAAACAACCTCATATTTTCCTATTATATCACATGATCCTTCCTGTTGACCGTTTGAAGTTATTGTATCAAATACCTTAAGGTCCTCAACATTTCCCTACTGAAGATCCTTCGATTTAAATTTAATAATGTGGATATATATATATATATATATATATATATATATATATATATATATATATATATATATATATATATATATATATATATATATATATATATATATATATATATAATAATTTTATCTAAATATTCCGAAATTCTGTTTAAATCATCTAATTTTATAAAGAACCTGATCCATCCTGTCCTTTTATTGGGGGATTTTCTGCAGATTTAGACACCCACAAGGACTCCCTCTCCTACAAGAACGGGTAGAAGTCAGTAAAGTTGTGGGAGTTTCAGTTGTATATAATCAGATCCTATATTATCTCACACGTTTCATTTTCATTCCTCACTATCAACGATGTAAGTTATGACACATTTACGGACCTTCTCAAATATTCTGCATAATAAACATAATCAAGTCTGGCTGTCCCAGCGCGCTTTTGGCATTGTAGAGTCTGAATACTAGAAATTCTATAACTCTAATTTTTCAGAGAATTCCCCATCTCACCCATACCTGACATGAATCACCAGAACTCTACTGGATCTCAATCCATATCAGAATTTCAGG
>SEYY01010849.1:15000-17500 GCA_009176605.1 Armadillidium nasatum
AAAAAACTAAGAAAACGTATATGGACATGATGATGTCTTTTCTGTGGCTCTCCAAGTTTGTGTTTTTGATCTTGCACTCTGCCTTGGTAAACTATTTCGTCTTTGTCTTTCCACTACGACCCTTCTTTCCTGTTGGAAACGGGGTTTCACTCAGGTTAAGCCGAAGAAGTTGGGACCACTCCCAACCCTCTAACTATGGTCTTGTCACTTTAACCTCTGTTCTTTATAAAGCTTTAAAATATACCCTAAATATTAAAGAGACTTGGAAACATCTGATCGACATTAATTTGGCTATCACAAAGAACCCTCTACTGGTGATCTTTCTTTTCTGTCTGATAATATAATTGATCTTCTCTTCGAAATTTCGGTGAATCTTTTGCCGCCGAGTTAGACTTATCGAAAGCTCTCGATTGAGTTTGTTACATAATCTTTGAATTCTAAACTTACTTTCTTTTGTTATCTATCCTTCTCTCAGTGGTCTTCTCTCAGATTTCCTTTCCGGTCGTCCTATAGCAGATATTGTAGACGGCCATTGCTCATCGTTTAAATCTATTAATATAGTGTGAGCTCCTCAGGGATCTGTCCTATCTCCAAACTCATTTTCTACTTTTTATTAATAACCTATCATTTCATCACCTATCCCACTCTTATGCCGACGGCTGCACCTTTTTCATTACGAAAGACTACCCACACAACAATAATTAACTGACCCTTTGAGTAGTAAAATGCTGCAATTTTTAATGCCTCAAAAACTCAGTTGTTTAATTTTCTTTCACACAGATATTACATCATCGAATACATACTACTAAAACTCTCGTCCTTTCTTAAATTTCTAGGTGTTTCTTTTTCTTGTGATCTTTCTTAAAAATGTCACATTATTCTTTCTAAAGAAGTTTCTAGCGGGTTAAGTGTTCTAAAATGCCTTCAAAGGCCTTCTTATCACCCTTATATAATTACTTGCTCTCTATAGGGGTTACTTTCACTATTTTATGGAGTATGCCATACACATCTGGGGGTAATTCTCCTTATACAGTTCTCCTTGGAAATGTAAAGTCTAGGGTTTTTCGTCTTACCAATTTGTTCACTATCTAACATGTCCTTTTAGTCTCAAGGCTTGCGCTTTACATTATCGTTAATACAATGGGCACTGCTCCTTTTGAACTCTCCTGTCACATACCTCATCCATTGAGATACAGACTTCATTTATACACCATTTATACAATCTTATAATTTCTCCATCCAATTCTCTGATCTTACATAAACTTAACTCTCATTCTTAATCTTATATGTAATCCACTCGTAAAGCCTGAAACACACTCCTTTTATATATTATCCCAACTTCATTTGATTTACACACTCAAACGTTGGGTATTGGGACATGTCGGCCTTTAATTTTAACTTTAATTCTGGAGTTTTCCCCAACTTGATTGAATCTGGTAGGGTTCCGGCCTTTCCTTATATATATATATAATATATATATATATATATATATATATATATATATATATATATATATATATATATATATATATATATATATATATATATATATATATATATATATATATATATATATATATATATATATATCTGCGCATGTGTGTTTGTGTGTGTGTATTAACAGCTAAATTTTCCTTGTCAATAAATTATCGTGCGTAATAATTTCTAAATATTTTCCCCCTCTTGTTCTGGCTTCTGTTTCCATTAACATTAAATCAGAGATTATCCAACCTTTTTTTTTTTTTTTTTTTTTTTTTCCTTTAAAAAAAAAAAATATAATATTATATATATATATATATATATATATATATATATATATATATATATATATATATATATATATATATATATATATATATATATATATATATATATATAATATAATTTTAATATAAAAGTTATATTAAAAAAAATAATTATAATAATAATAATAATAATAATAATAATAATAATAATAATAATAATAATAATAATAATAATAATAATAATAATAATAATAATAATAATAATAAGATAATAATAATAATAATAATAATAATAATAATAATAATAATAATAATAATAATAATAATAATAATAATAATAATAATAATAATAATAATAATAATAATAATAAAATAATAATAATAATAATAATAATAATAATAATAATAATAATAATAATAATAATAATAATAATAATAATAATAATAATAAAATAATAATAATAATAATAATAATAATAATAAATAATAATAATAATAATAAATAAATAATAATAATAATAATAATAATAATAATAATAATAATAATAATAATAATAATAATAATAATAATAATAATAATAATAATAATAATAATAATAATAATAATAATATAATAATAATAATAATAATAATAATAATAATAATAAAAATAAAAATAATAATAATAATAATTTAATTTTTAATTTTTTTTTTTTTTTATTTTTATTAATAATAATAATAATAATAATAATAATAATAATAATAATAATAATAAT
>SEYY01010850.1:0-25000 GCA_009176605.1 Armadillidium nasatum
AATCTTTCAGAAATAAATTGGATAAACACTGATAGAATACGAGATCTCTAGATTTATGCACTTTTACTAGTATTGATATCTAAGAATTAGAAGATCTTTTAAATAAATTTATAAGCTACATAACCTTTCTAAAAACAATGATGAAAGTAGTTTATGAATCGATAAAAGGAATAATGTTTGAAAATGATAACTTAAAATAAATATTTAAAAGGATAAATATATATTATATATATATATATATATATATATATATATATATATATATATATATATATATATATATATATATATATATATATATATATATATATATATATATATATATATATATATAATATTGTATATATACTAATAGCCTTTTTACTTAATCAAATCCCAATTATTAATATTGCATATTTTCTCCTATACTTCCTTTAAAACATTCAAGATTTTTTTACACATGTGAAAAAATTTCAAAAAATTGGATATATCACAGTCTTCAACTATTAAGTTTTTTTTACAGATCGCCATCACTCTTTCAAACTCATTTTATAAGTTGATGTAACTTATAAACTTCATAATGAGCATTTAAGGATTTTTTTCAATCTGAACACTTTATCTGCTGAAATGCCTGTTCTAATTGATCATTTAGATTTAATATTTTCATCATAATTGTTCAATATATCTTTATTGTTTTCATAATACTTTTCATAATTTTCTCTATATATGTTCTATGTGAATATTTCAATTGCTTATTTTCAATATTTTGTGTATATTGCGAATGATTAGCTTTATAATCAGGATTATTTTTTTATTCTTAGGATAGAAATTCATTTTTTGCATCTTCCATTTTTCTTTTTGTTATAATAAAGATTACAAACTATTTTACTACTCTCCCACATATCTGACCTTGAATTAAAATACAACAAAAGGAATCTAAATATTTAAATATGGAAACCCTTAAATTAAAATTGTTATCTAAATATGTATTTGAGATTTATCAATTATAAATCAATTATTCATTGTTATTATAATTCATAACCAATTTTCTCCAACCTAATTTAAAAAAAAAATTTTGAATTTCTTACTAAAAAGACTTAAATAATAGTAGGGCAAACCTATGTATATATATATATATATATATATATATATATATATATATATATATATATATATATATATATATATATATATATATATATATATATATATATCGAGCTCCGCAGCCAGATACGTCTAACGGGGTTTGAGGGAAGAGGTATTGCAACCGCTTACCCCAGGGAAATCGGAGTACTACTTCTGGTTCTCTCGCTTTTTCTTGAGCATTTTTGTGGAATAGGGCAAGCCCCATGCTCTTTCATAACTCCTTTTTTTGTCAGGAAGGCTTGTATGAAGCAGCACCTCACTTTTTCAGGGTTATTTCTAGTCCTTCTCGCAGATATACCTTTTCTATTCTTCTCCGCCCTTCCCTTATCAGCAGGTGGTGTAACCCTGCGCCTCATTTTTTTGTTCATAAGTTCAAGTAATTGGCTATTACTTGAAGGACTTTGGAAGTGTGAGTTAATTTAGCAACTAGACCACAATATATTTCTAATATAAGAGTAATAATTTATGTACATCACTTCTCCAAATTTTCAATTTTGACCTGCATTTATTTATTCCATTTTAAAACCACTTTGCATCCTTTGCATTCGCATTACAAAGCTATAACAATAATAAATTGTTATTTTCCTTATCTACTCATATTTTCATAATTTTTTCAATGCAGTAATTTAAATTACATGCATGCATATAAATATACCCAAACAACCATATGCGTACATATGCTCAAATACATATATTATGCAAATACATTCGCTCACACTTACATACATAGACTCTGATACATATATAATCTTTTGCGAATTTACATACCCTCAAAAAAAAAAAATAAAAAAAAAAAAAAAAAAAATATATATATATATATATATATATATATATATATATATATATATATATATATATATATAAATATATTTTTTTTTTCTTTTTTTTACAGAACGCCACCACTCACGGGCAGAGCCCTTTTCAAGGAGGGGGCACACACAAATGCACAAAGCTCATTCAAACACACACACACACACACCTAACGCACAGCCCTCAGGTGTGCGCAGACGGAAGCCTTGAAGAGTGGAAGATTAAATACAGGAGGAAAAATAAATGATGGTAGAGAGTTCCACAGAATAGAGGTGGCTGGAAAGAAGGAGGTACCACAACGGGCTAGCCTGGGATTTCCTATGTCCACACAAAATTGGTGCGAAAGCAGGGCACCCCTTGTGCAACGAGGACGACGCAACGGTGGAGGAATGCGGGAGGCCAATTCCCTCGAGCACCTGCCATTGTAGTACCTTATAGAAAAGAGATAGCGCGCCAACGTCACGTCGCAGAGACAGAGGGTCAAGTGAGTTTGAAAGTAGGGGACAGTTTATTAATCTCTTAGCTTTTGATTCAACCCTATCCAGAAAAGAGGAGGAGCCGGAGCCCCCCAAAATGTGAGAACAGTACTCCATACAAGGACGAATAAGACCCTTATATATTTGGAGTAACTGCTCAGAAGAAAAAAATTCTCGCAATCTGAACAGGATTCCCAGCTTCTTAGAGGCCGCTTTAGCAACCATTGTAATATGTGGTTTCCAAGACAGTTTGTTGTTTATGTTTAGACCAAGAATGTTAATGTTATTTACAGGTGAGACGGGAGAGCCATCGAAGAGGATAGGAAAGTTATGGAGGTGTTTTTGATAGGGAGATGTGAAGAAGTTGAGTTTTTAAAGAGTTGAATTTTACAAGGTTGCTATGACCCCACCGGGAAATCCCATCCAGATCGGCAAGAATGGAGTCGGAAGGTTGAAGACGAGAAGCAAGTCTAGAAGCAAAAGAGAGAGCAGATTTGAAATAAGTAGAAGAATGTAGAGTTGAATCATCAGCATAAAAGTGAACAAAGTTAGAAGTGCAGTGGAGAAGATCGTTAATGAAAAGTAAGAATAAGGTTGGAGATAAAACAGAACCCTGAGGAACACCACAGTTGACAGAAAAGGAGGAAGAGGTCGCTCCATCTACAACTGCCGAAATGGAACGATCTGAGAGAAAACTAGACAATAGTAAGCAAAGAGAAGGAGGAAACCCAAAGGAGGGGAGCTTGGAGAGCAGTGACGCATGCCACACCCGGTCAAAAGCCTTGGATATGTCAAGCGCCACCACACAAGACTCCCCAAAGTCCGTAAGGGCAGAAGACCATAGATCAGAAAGATAGGAAAGTATGTCACCAGTTGACCTCGAGCGTCGAAAGCCATACTGGTGATCAGAAAGAAGAGAATGAGACTCCAAATGATCCATGAAATGAGAGTTGAGAAGAGTTTCAAAAATTTTAGATAGAACACAGGTGAGAGCTATAGGTCGATAGTTAGAAGGGTCAGAGCGACTACCTTTTTTCGGGATCGGTTGAACAAACGCACGCTTCCAGCATTGAGGAAAAGTATTAGTATTAAGGCATAGAGAGTAGAGCTGAACGAGGACAGGCGCTAACTCGGAAGCACACTCCCTCAGAACACGAGGGGGAATGCCATCCGGGCCACTGGCCTTCCTGACGTTCATAGATTTCAGGATCCCATGCACCTGATCATGAGTAATTACAGGCAGAGACATGGGACACCTGAGAGGAGAAGGAGTAGGAGGAGGGATGCCAGAATCGAGCAGGGTGGAATTAGATGAAAAAAGGAGGCCGAAGAGATTAGCCTTTTCAGAAGAAGTATTAGCAACAGAACCATCAGAGCGAATAAGAGGAGGAAAGGCAGATTTACAGAAGTTGTTAGAGATATTTTTGACAAGAGGCCAGAAATTTTTATCAGTAGGAGAGCCATGGAGGTCAGCGCACTTCCTTTTTATGAAAGTACGCTTAGTCCGTCGAAGAACATCCCTGCAACGATTCCGAGCTGAATGAAAATTAGCAAGAGTGATAGGAGAAGGAGAGTTTTTCCATTCACGATAAGCATTGTCTCTCTCCCGAAGGGAAAAAGATCAATTCCCATCGAAGCAAGGATTTTGAGGAGAAAAAGATTTAGTTGAAGATGGAATAAATCTGCTCATCCCTTCAAGGATAACGGCCCCTACCTTTTCAGCAGAGACAGAAGCATCCCCCGAGACAAAGCAAGATTTACTCCAATGATAGTTAGCAAAGAAGCGGCGCATTGCCCCCCAATTAGCCCGATTAAAGTGCCAGAAAGTACTTTTAGGGCATGGTGGAGCTGTTGGAGAGAAAGCATTATATCTAAGAGCTATAAGGTTATGGTCAGAGTTACCAATAGGAGGGAAAATGGTGTAGTTATGACTAGAAGGAGTAGTGGTGAAGCATAAATCAAGTGTATTCAAGAATTGGTTATGACGATCTGTAATGTGTGTGGGTTCCCTAATCAACTGCTCCAGATCGTTAAGAATGCTGAATGATTTGGCCTCCCTCCCACCTGTATCAGTATGAGAGGAATCCCAACCACTCAGTGTGGTGTACGTTGAAATCCCCTAAATAGAGGACTTCAGCATTTGGATGAGAAGAAGTGACAGTCTCGTGAGTAGTAGTAAGATATTGAAAAAAAACTGGAAAATCTGTTCCATTAGGGGAACAGTAGCAGAAACACAAGATAAATTTAGTAGTAGGAAGACAGATTTTAAGCCATAAAACATCGAAATTAGGAGATTCTAGATTTACGAGACGTGTCACAGGAGTGTTAATGTTAATATAGGCACAGACTCCACCATTTAGACGGAAATTATGAAAAAAGTTGTAGTCAAAGACATTAAGATTGCTAGAGAAAGAATCCCTGTCCAGCTAGGTCTCAGACAGGAGTAAAAGGTTAGGACGAGAGGTAGTGAGGTAGTGTTCAACAGACGCGAGATTAGATCGAAGGCCACGGACATTGGCAAAGTCAATAGATAGCCCCCGCCTGCACCCACCCACTCGTCCATTCGATCTTGTCATTGAAAGGTTCACAACACTCGCCCACACGCACACACACACACGCACGCAAAAACACACCCTCACACACACGCAAACGCACGAAATTCATATACTCGTAAAAAACCAAACCAAGGTAAAACGGGACCAAAACAGAATTAAAAGAATGTACATCAATTACATTAAACAATTAAAAACAAAAGTAAAAAAAAAAAAAAAAAAAAAAAATTTATAAATAAATTAGCGAATAGATACGTTATATTAAAAGAAAAGTAGTTAAAACTTAGCTTAATTTCCTCCTACTAAAGTGTTGCTGGAAACTAAAATTTTTCATACGTCTGAAGTTCGGAGTCTGATTTTAAATTACTAAAAACGCAAACACAGAAAAAAAACACTAACACTTTAACTAACTATTAACTAAACTAAAAAACACAAATGAAAAACAGGCTAAATCCAAAATTAATTATATACTAAAATAACGCAAACACAGAAATTACTAAAAACGCAAACACAGAAAAAAGACACTAACACTTTGAATAATAATATTAACTAAAAAAAAAAAAAACACACACACAAGTTAAAACACAAATTAAAACCGAAAACTAAATAAAAACTAAAAAAAACGCAAGCACAGAAAAAAATACACTATCACTTTTAATAATAATGATTAACTAATATATATATATATATATATATATATATATATATATATATATATATATATATATATATATATATATATATATATATATATATATATATATATATATATATATATATATATATATATATATATATATATATATATATATATATATATATATATATATATATATATATATATATATATATATATATTATATATATATATATATATATATATATATATATATATATATATATATATATATATATATATATATATATATATATATATATATATATATATATATATATATATATATATATATATATATATATATATATATATATATTCACTCATAAGCATTGTCTCAGATACACATATAATCATATACACAAAAACATATACTCAAATACTTAAATATATTAATACAAGCCCTCACACTCACATAATATCCTCAGATACGTATACAATCATACTCGCACTCACACACACAAGCATAAACATATATCCACTTACAGTCACATAATACTCTCAGATACGTATACAGTCATACTCTCACTCACACACACTAGCATAAACATATATCCACTCAACATGTCTTTTTAGGTTTCTAACCATAGTCATTTTACACAGCAAAACTTTTTCCATTATCACGATTCCTAAGTTTTGCCATTTTAAGATCTCCATATCTTTCTTTTTTACACCTCATATTTATCTAAAACTATTTTCCATTAATGCATTGTCATTCTATGACATCACAACTGTAACAGTTAATCTATTATTCAAAATTACAACATATTATAGACACGTAATCACATTATTTGAGTACGCTTAATACATGTGACATCGGTTTACGAAGTTAATTGCTTCACTCCTAAATAACTGATTGTAAAAACAACGCTTATCTTTTATCTTTATTCTTTTTAATATTGAATTCTTTTTCTAACCTGACTTCATAACTGTTATTTTAGGTTTATCAAGGTCTTTTCTTTCTCTTTATGTAACTCTTACTTTTTGTTAAAGGTAATTTTATATGTAAGCTTCATTTTAATTTTTATTTCATTTATTTTTAATTATTTAAAATTTTTATAATTTACAATTTGTTTATTTAAAGTTTTATTTTAAATTTTTAAGTTTCAATTCGAATATTTATTTTTACTTTTAGTTCCATTTAGGTTTTTCAATTTTATTTTTCTGTTTTTTAATTTTTATTTGAATTTTTATTGTTTTTCATTTTTATTTTGTAAGTTTTTAATTGCCGTGTATCTTGACATTTCTAACTTTATCGACTAAGATCCGATATTCCCAACTCTGTTTGAATTTGAAAGGCATCCTGCCTTTGCCCGCAGGAGAATATATATATATATATATATATATATATATATATATATATATATATATATATATATATATATATATATATATATATATATATATATATATATATATATATATATATATATATATATATATATATTAGGGATGGAGTGAAGTATCGGTATCGGTATCGGTATCGGCAAGTATCGGCATATTTTCCGATACCGGTATCGGTATCGGCCCTTTTCAGTATCGGTATCGGTATCGGCAAAAAATTTGTATAGGAGTAAAGTATCGGTATTGGTAGTGGTATCGGTAGTAGTATAGGCAAGTATTGGCGTATTTTCAGGTATCGGGTATCGGGTATCGGCTTCGGGGAATTTTTAGGTATCGGTATCGGTAAAAATTTTGGTATCGCTCCATCCCTAATATATATATATATATATATATATATATATATATATATATATATATATATATATATATATATATATATATATATATATATATATATATATATATATATATATATATATATATATAGTGTGCAGAACGCATTACTGAGGTGATTCTCTGTGGCATGGAGGCGTACATTCCATTTTCTTTCCCTTCTACTAAAACTAACAAACCTTAGTTTAACTCTGCTTGTTCTCGCGCTATCCGCCGCAGGAATGTTGCCTTTAGAGATTACCATCGTCTTCAAACTCCAGAAACTCATGCTTCTTACATTTCATCCCGGAATCATTCAAAATCTATCCTTCGTAACCGTAACCCTAAAAACTCTTTCCTCATTAGAAAATACAATAATCTTTCTGGTTTCTCTTCCTCACGCTCTTTCTGGCATTTTTGCAAAAATTGTGAACGCTAACTTTGCTTCTTCTTCTTTCCCTCCTTTAATATATTCCGATGGCACAACTGCTGCTTTACATTCTTCTAAAGCTGAACTCTGCTAAAACTTTTGCTCTAACTCTACCTTAGCTGATTCCGGAGCTATTCCTCTTCCTTCAACCCCCTCCAACTCAGTTATGCCTAAAATTAGAATTTCTTCTAAACATGTTATTTCTGCTCTCTCTGAGCTTAATACTAAGAAGGCGTATGGTCTCGATGATATTCCTCCTGTAGTTCTCAAAACTTGGGCTTCCGAGCTTGCACACTGCCTTGGTAAACTATTTCGTCTTTTTCTCTCTACTTCAACCTTCCCATCTTGCTAGAAACGTGCGCTCATTCAGCCTGTGCCGAAGAAGGGGGACCCCTCTCAACCCTCTAACTACCGTCCTATTTTTTTGACCTTCGTTCTTTCGAATCTTTCGAAGTTTTCGAATCTATCCTTAACTGAAACACTTGGAGACATCTCAATTCTTCTAATTTTATCTCTGCTCACAAGTATAGCTTGCGTAAGAGACGCTCAATTGGTGATCTTCTCTCAATTCTCTCTGACTCTTGGTCCTCCGCTCTTAGCCTTTAGCATTTGGTGAATCCTTTGCTGTGGCGCAGGACATATCGAAAGCCTTTGATAGAGTCTGGCACAAAGGTTTGATTTCTAAACTTCCCTCTTTCGGTATCTATCCTTCTCTCTGTGATCTTCTCTCTAATTTCCTTTCCGGTCGATCTATAGTAGCTGTTGTAGACGGCCATCGTTCTTCCTTTAAATCTATTAATAGTGGTGTTCCTCAGGGTTCTGTCCTATCTCCAACACTTTTTCTGTTTTTCATTAATGACCTTCTTTCTATTACCTCATCTCCTATCCAGTCCTATTCTGATGACTCCACCCTTTATTACTCCTTCCAATTTGAAAAAGTCCCACCCAACAGCAGTTGACAAATTCAAGAAGGATAGCCTTGAAGCAACTAACCTCTGATCTTTCACGTATTTCAAATTGGGGCAGAGAAGACTTGGTTGTTTTCAACGTCTCAAAAACTCAATTCTTTCATCTCTCCACTCGACACAATCTTCCACACAACTATAATCTTGTTTTCGAAAACACACAACTTAAATCTTCATCTGTTCTTAATATTCTTGGCGTATCCTTTTCTCATGATCTTTCTTGTAAAGATCACATTATTTCTCTTTCTAAAATGCTTCTAAGAGGTTGGGTGTTCTGAGGCGCCTTCAGAATTATCTCACGCCACCCAAATTCCTTGCTTTTTATAGTGGTGATGTTTGTCCCTGCATGGAGTATGTTTCGCACATCTGGGGTTTTTCCACTCATACAGCTCTCCTTGAGAAGGTGGAGTCTAGTGCTTTTCGTCTCATCAACTCTCCTGCTCTTACTAACTCCCTCCATTCTCTTTCTGTCGGTCGAATTCTCTTTCTGCCGCTATGCTCAGTCTTGCATATACTTTACCGGTAAAGTCTGGAGCACTCTCCCTCTATCTGTTTCCCCAACTTCCTTTGAATTGCTTACTTTCAAACTCGGTGTATCTGGACATGTCGGCCACCATTGACAAGGATAGATTTTTTACATCTCCGGTGGAATTTGGTAGGCCTCCAGACTTTGCTCACCGGAGGAGATATATATGTATATATATATATATATATATATATATATATATATATATATATATATATATATATATATATATATATATATATATATATGTATGTGTGTGTGTGTGTGTGTGTGTGTGTGTGTGTGTGTGTGTGTGTATGTGTTTGTGAACATTCATAAGATTTCTATTGCTTTATTGCATTTTCTTTCATTGGTTGCTGAATCTATATTTAGAAAAATATTTGTTAATACTTCCAATAATATATCAAATCACCAAAGTGACTTTTGTAAGCTATGATCAAGTGATAATATTCTTTTCCATTTATCTGATACTTGGTTTTCTTCTCTTTAAAATTTTGGTGAATCTCTTGTTGTTTTAAGCTGAATATACTGGAATCTTCCAATAGAGTGCGATACAAAGCTTTGATAACTATGTATTTTTATTCATGTCTTTCAAAATATTCTGATTTCTTTTTCGTTTAAATTGTTACAACGATTATAAATAACTTCTACTAAACTACAAATACAATGGAAAGTGACTGTATCTGTGCTTAAAATTGAACATTGGGGAAATGCTTTTTGTTTCTAAAAACCACACTTTATAAGCCATTGCTTTGTGTTACCTACAGCATAACGCAGTAGATTGTTCAAAAACAAAACAAAGTCTTCCTCCTACATCTGTCCCTAATGCTCTTAGTTTTCCGTTTGGGCATCATAAAATTTTTATTGAAAGAATTAAATAGTATCTTTTATGCTACTCTAATATTTCATGAACTATTGAACATTAAGAGCTTCCTCCTACCATATTGCTGTGCAAAAGTGTCTTTCATCTAGTTCGGTTTTTTGCATTAAGTATTGTGCTAAGCACCATTTCTTAAATATTCATAATGTGGTGTCTGATACAGAATGTATTCTTAACGCAATGAAACTGTCCATATGTTGAATAAAATTGTTATAAGAGCGTTCCCAGCCTCAAGAACATTGGAAAGGGGTATTTTTGTTGAAAAATCTTAAATTTTAATTCTCAATAATACTACACAGCAAAAATTGTCCTAACGAATATTTTGGACAAGTGGCAAAAATGCCACAGTAAAATTTTCAATATATAAAAGACATGTAAAACATAAGAAAGTCGCTTCATCGATTTATTTTCTAATAAGAAAATAACTGAAAAAATTTGTTGTGACATTTTTTGACACTTGTTCTAACGATTCGTTAGGACAATTTTTCCAGTGTACAATATTTTATTACTTACCTAATTTTTATTAATATTAAAATATATATATATTATATATATATATATATATATATATATATATATATAATATATATATATATATATATATATATATATATATATATATATATATATATATATATATATATAAAAATGTCTGCATATGAATTTTGTGTGGACATAGGCAACTTCAGGCTCGTCCACTGTGTGCCTCCTTCTTTCCAGCCACCTCTGTTTTGTGGAATTCTCTTCCATCTTCCGTATTTCCTGCTGAATTTATTCTCAGTTACTTTAAAGCCCACGTCTGTTCTCATCTGAGAAATTTGCTTTAGTTGTAACTTGTTGGATTTTTTTTTATTCTTTTATTATTAAGGCACCCCCTCCTTGAATTGGGCTCTGCCCGTGAGAAGTGGTGATGTATAATATATATATATATATATATATATATATATATATATATATCTCCACTCTTTTTGCAGATAAAGGAACCTTTGTTGTTTTATTAATTTTTAAAAGTTTACCTTGTATTTGTTTATATTTATTAATTTCTTCCAGCATAAATTTATAATTCAGTCTTCTTATTAACCTTAATTTATATATATATATATATATATATATATATATATTATATATATATATATATATATATTATATATATATATATATATATATATATATATATATATATATATATATATATATATGTTTATAACATCCATAAGTTGTTGGATAGATTTTTCAATATTCCGTTGTAATGCAGATTGTCAGAGGGTCTGAAACGGATATTTTTATTTAAAAATAAAAATATTTCACTGAATTTTTCCTTATTATTCAATTCCTTAAATAACTTACTAATTCTTATTCGCAATGAACAATATGGACATAGTATGTCTTTGATTATTAATTTGATACAAGTATAATGATAATAATAAAAATAATAATAATGATAATAATAATAATAATAATAATAATCATAAAAATAATAATAATAATAAAAATAGTAATAATAGTAATAATAGTAATAATAGCAATAATAATAATAATAATAATAATAATGATAATAATAATAATAATAATAATAATAATAATAATAATAATAATAATAATAATAATAATAATATTAGTAATAATAATAATAAAAATAATAATAATAATAATCTTAATTCGTCTCAAAATTTAAGATTTTTTTTTCATTGTTCCTCGAAATTCGCAACAAAAACATTGTTCAGCGATAGTGGTATAAACTAAAATGATGAAGTAACAGTTACAGGAACTACATTACACAAATATTTCCGGTGACTGCATATGAAAGCTTTTTATTGTTAATGTTACTGAGAGAAATTTTAATCAGCTTAAATTACATTATATGGAATAGTATTTCACAGAACAGAAACAGTTGGAATGATATTTGTACTAAGACGAAAATTCATAGATTTGTCAATCCCTCACGAAATTTTTATTACAAGGAAATTCGAATTGTGCTTCAGCGGTACTAAAGAGGTGATTGAATACTAGTGTTTATCTCTCTCAAGTAGATACTCTTGGCGTATATTGCCGACTCAAAAGAAATAAAAAATCACAAATATTAAAGGTTAAAAAAGTTGGAAACTAAATAATCCTTTATTTAGCTGCTTTCTAATTTATTATTTCAAATGGATAATGGAACTAGAATTTTTATCTTATTTTGGAACAGCATCCATGCAAAAGTAGAGAAAACAATTGCATAGTTGGAGAACTGTAAGTATAAAAAAACTCTACCTCTTAAAATAAAGACGCAATAATATCCATTACTTAATGGTAAGGACAGTAATGTTTATGTTGGTAATCGCAAGACGATAGAACAATCAAAATACATAGGGTAATTTTTACATATCGCAAAAAAATGAGATTTGTAAAAGTTGAGGATTTGAATAATTAAGCAATTATACAAGGTTGAGAATAGGCTGCAGGGAAAATATATCAAGATCTACAAAACAAGAATAGTAAAGTTGAAGTCGAAAGGAAATACTAAATGTAAAATAGGGACCATATTTGAAATATAAACTTTAAATCGATAGGCATGAGCAGATTTGTAGTTCGTTCAATGAAAATTAAGAATAGAGGAGAGAATGTAGATCCAAGATGCAAACACTGTACAATTTACAATGGAAGAAGAGGATATTACTTTCTTAATACTATTAGTTTACTATAAAGAATAAATTGTGAAAATGTTGGTGAATAGGAAAGAACCTTACAAAGCATCGAAGGTCTCTGTACTTTGTAAGGGAAAACATTTTTAAGTAGGCAAGTTTTCGAACTTTAAAATCTAAATTTGAACATAATGTTGGGAATGGGGTTTTCCAAGATATGAGAATTAAAAATTGTTCTATAAATTTAAGACATATAAAGATGATATCGATTAGCTTTTTGTTGTAAATTACGTAAAATCGACCTTCTTCAAAATCAACATTTTTCAGAGATCAGAATTGTGCTAGTATTAGTTCAGGAGTAGAAAATAAAGTTGAATGAAGATTCTCTCCGGTTCAGATTAATTTATCTTCAAACACTGTTGAGAGATTGTCATGAAGTACTTTGGATATTCTTTCAGACGTTATCAATCAATGGAAAAAACAATTTATATATATATATATATATATATATATATATATATATATATATATATATATATATATATATATATATATATATA
Organism: Armadillidium nasatum; assembly: GCA_009176605.1. NCBI lineage: Eukaryota > Metazoa > Arthropoda > Malacostraca > Isopoda > Armadillidiidae > Armadillidium > Armadillidium nasatum. Next base: position 13,341 of record SEYY01010850.1, read on the forward strand.
TATATATATATCACTTACTTACGTCTTACGTCTTCCCTCAGGTAGGCCTACGGCCTGTCAGCGGAGACAGCATCGTCCTCCACGCTTTCCTCTCCAGCAGCACACCGTCCTCCAAAAGTTGTTGCATCGCAGGCAGTCCATTTCTTCTCAACGCTCTCTCCACACAATCTCTCCATCTTCCCCTCGGTCTCCCCCTCGGCCTCACTCCCTCCACTCTCCACCTCCACCTCCTACTTGCTACTCGTTCTTCAGGCATTCTTTCCACATGCCCCCACCACCTCAATCTCGCCGCGTCGATTCTATTTAACACCGGCACTACACCAACTCTCTCTCTAAACCATTCATTTTTCAATCTATCTCTTCTCGTCTTTCCCATCATCGTTCTCAACACTCTCATTTCAGCAGCTTCGATCCTTTTTTCTTCCCTAGTTGAAACGCTCCAGGTTTCTGCTCCATATGTCAGGGTGGGCACCAATATATTATCGAATATAATCCTTTTCACCTCTATATCCATCACCCGATCCTTCATAATTGGGAACAGTGCTCTCATTGTTCTTCCATATTTTTCCATTCTAGCTTCCACCTCACACACACATCCTCCTCTACTCGTAAAAACACTACCCAGATACACAAACTGTTCTACATTTTTTAATCTTTCTCCGTCAATGATGATCTCTACCTCTCTCTCCTCTCCTCTACCCACTCTCATAATTACCGTCTTTTCCGTGTTCATTTTCAGCCCCACCTCTCTCAAGTTTCTCTCAAAACTCTCCATTAACCCTCTCAATGTTTCCTCTTCTTCACTCCAACAAGCTAAACCATCTGCATACCCCATTATATCACCGTTCATGTTCGGGAATTCTTCTTTAACCCTACCAATAACCACATCCAAGTATGCTATAAAAAGCAGTGGAGACAGAATACTTCCTTGCCTTACTCCTGTCCCTATTTCAAACCATCTGTCATTTTCGCATCCGGTTCTTACCTTACATTCACATACAGTATACAAGCTCATTATTACTTTTCTCAATCTTTCCTCCACTCCATATAGCCTCTCCCAACATTCTCCACAGTATATTTCTGGGTACTGAGTCAAAGGCCTTTTTTAAATCCAGAAAGGCTATATACATATATATATATATATAAATATATATATATATATATATATATATATATATATATATATATATATATATATATATATATATATATATATATATATATATATATATATATATAAAATTCACATAGTTTTTGTTTTATTACATCGAGAATTTTTAATGTATCTCCTTAGATAATGTATCTCCTTTCACATTCTTCAACTATGGTCTAGCGAAACTATTACGAAGCGTCCTCAATATATATTTTTCATAGATCTCTCCTTAATTAAAGGCATGGCCATGTTCCAGAAGGGAATCTTTTTAGGAAGTTTCTGCCTAGGATTTAAGTGAAGGATAAAACCAGCTCCTTTCACTCTATCGTAATGACACTGTATGTCTTATAAGCAACATTATGGCTTATTATTTCTAATTTACTAGTTCGTCCTACACTTCTAAATATTCGCCTGATACTTTTCAAATTGATGACAACAGCAAATACCCAAAAAATGTTTATATATATATATATATATATATATATATATATATATATATATATATATATATATATATATATATATATATATATATATATATATATATATATATATATATAGAGAGAGAGAGAGAGAGAGAGAGAGAGAGAGAGAGAGAGAGAAAGAGAGTTATTTTCATCTAACCGTTATCCATTCATATTATGAATAAATAATATTTGCTCTTGCAATGTCAATTTAAAGCATAAAATACTTTTTCCTATTAAAATTCGTCTTTAAAACTTGGAAACGTTTATCAAAATTCTAAATTTCATATAACTTCCAAAATTTCCAATAAAAGCAGCCAATATAGTATCATTGCAAATTTTTAAATTTCTTATTATTTCATCTTCCAATTAATTTATCAACCAAATTAAGTCAAAAACAAAATTCTATTGAAAACTAATTTTTACTACCATGGTGATTTCTGGCATTTAAGTATTAAATATTGTTTTATGATTATTCAATAAATTTTTTATTCCGTTAAAAAAAAGCATTTTGCTTTGCTGTGGTAATTTAGGCACCAATCAGATATTGAGAAGTTTATCAGTTGCCTTACTAACATCTAAAAATAAAATATCAACAGACTTCCTTTGTAACATAATCAGGAATACATTTCTAAAATTCATAAAGGTTTGTTTGAAAATATTTGATCTTCCTTTACACATGTTTGTGGTCATAAGTGAATGAAGCGAATATAAAATAACTTAAAGAAACTTTGTTGAACGTATATATAATTGCAAACGTACCACTTGTTGCTATTTGGCAAATGTTTCTTTCTCTATTCGAATTCTGTTTTATTCTTTACAAATTCTTTGTCACTAATAATTTGAATGTATCTGGTATCTATATATAAGGGAAGGACGTAGCGCCGTCCAAAGCGATGAAAGTACACCCCATTGAGCTTAACCGCGGAGTGATAGGGTGGGCTAGACTATCCCGTTTCACTTCGTTGCCCTTTGGTTCGTTCGTTTTCGCGTTTCACCTTCTCAGAGGGTCTCTAGTGTACCCTCGTCTCACATTGGAGTGTTTATGCTCCTACTTCTCCTTCCCCAGATTTCCTTCTCACGTTCCTACAAATTTACCAGCGCTTACTCTTACATTACCCTTATAAAAAAATTAACAATGGCTAAAAATAAAACTGCCTCGGAGATGCTACGAGGGGTGGCATCCAGAGAATGTCCCTCATTCACTCCTTCCCCCATCGCCACTTGGGAGTTAGTGGACTCCGGTGATGGGGTTGGTACCACCAAGACCTCTATGCCGACTTGCCCTGGTGAAAGATCTTCTTTTTCCATTAACTTCTGCAACATTCGTGGTCTCTTTACAAATTTCCACTTTGTCGAACACCACCTCTCTTCTTCTTTGCTTTCATCTCTTATTCTTACCCAAAACTCAGGTGTCTGAGTGCTCTGACAGCAAGCCCTACTCTGTTTCCTCCTACTGTCTCTATCCTCAATTTTCAGCCAAAGGCGGATGTTGCGCTTATGTGAGCAACGATGTTGTCTGTTCTCGTGTCTCTACTTTGGAGTCTTCTGAATTCTCTGCTTTATGGCTTAAACTTTCTTGCAACTCTACAACTAAATTTATCTGCTGTCTACATACTTCCTAAATCTACAGACTATCCAAAATTCTTCGACTATCTTAACTCCAAAATAGAACACATTTTTTCTTCTTCTCCTTTCTCCGAAATCATCATTTTAGGTGATTTCAATGTTCACCACCGCCAATGGCTTTCATCTTGTTCTCACGATCAAGCTGGTGAACTCGTCTTCCAATTTTATATCCAGTACAACCTTTAGCAGTTGGTGCATCTCCCTACCCGTATCCCTTATCACCTTGGTGATGAACCCAATATACTTAATCTTTACCCACCTTCTTATCTTTCTATTTACACTATTAAACTCTTTCCTATTCTGGGTTCATCCGATCACCTTCTTATTTCTGTATCTTGTCCTGTCTCTTCAAGTCTTCCGCAAGAACGGCCCCCGCCTTCGGCGAGGAGACGTTTCTGGCATTTCGGTGCCACTAACTGGTCTGACCAGCTGTTTTACTTCTCTGATTTTCCATGAAATGATTACTGTTTCCGTGGGAGGGGTCCCTCTGAGTGTGCAGAGCACATAACCGTGGTGATTCTCTCTGGCATAGAGGAGTACATTCCATATTCTTTCCCTTCTACTAAACCTAACAAACCTTGGTTTAACTCTGCTTGTTCTCGTGCTATTCGCAACAGGGATGCTGCCTTCAGGGATTACCGTCGTCCTCAAACTCCTGAAACTCATGCAACTTATATTTCATCCCGGAATCGTGGAAAATCTATTCTCCGTAATATTAAAAACTCCTTTCTCCGCTTAAAATGCAACAATCTTTCTGGTTCTTCTTCCTCACGCCCTTTCTGGCATTTTGCAAAAAAATGTCAACTGTAACTTTGCTTCTTCCTCTTTACCTCCTCTAGTATCTTCTGACGGTATAACTTCCGTTTTGCCTTCCTCTAAAGCTGATCTCTTCGCTCAAACTTTTGCTTGTAATTCAACTTAAGACGATTCCGAAGCTGTTCCTTCTTCTTCAACCTCCTCCAACTCATTTATGCCAAAAATTTTAATTTCTTCTAAAGACCTCACTTCTGCTCTCTCTAAGCTTAACACTAAGAAGGCGTATGGTCCTGATGGTATCCTTCCTGTGGTTCTCAAAACTTGTGCCTCCGAGCTTGCACCCTCCCTTGGTAAACTTTTTCGTCTACGTTTTTCTACTTCAGCCTTCCCTTCTTGCTGGAAACGTGCGCTCATTCAGCATGTGCTGAAGAAGGGGGACCCCTCTCAACCCTCTAACTTTCGTCCCATTTCTTTAACCTCCGTTCTTTCTAAAATTTTCGAATCTATCCTTAACAGGAAGATTTGGAAACATCTCAATTCTTTTAATCTTATCTCTGATCGCAAATATGGCTTTCGTAAGAAACGCTCTACTGGTGATCTCCTTTCCCTTCTCTCTGTCTCTTTTTCCTCCGCTCTTCGGAATTTCGGTGAATCTTTTGCTGTTGCGCTGGACATACCAAAAGCTTTCGATAGAGTCTGGCACAAAGCTTTAATTTCCAACTTCCCCTCTTTCGTAATCTATCCTTCTCTCTGATTTCCTTTCCGGTCGTTCTATAGCAGCAGTTGTAGACGGCCATCGCTCTTCCTTTAAATCTATTAATAGTGGTGTTCCTCAGGGTTCTGTCCTATCCACAACACTTTTTCTATTTTTCAATAATGACCTTCTCTTTGTTACTTCATCTCCTATCCACTCCTATGCTGATGACTCCACCCTTCATTACTCTTTTCAATTTGAAAGGCGCCGCTCTCAACAACAGTTACTAGACACAAGGATTGTTACCTTGGAGCAGTTGATCTCTGATCTATCTCGTATTTCTAATTGGGGAAGATTGAACATGGTTGTTTTCAATACCACCAAAACTCAATTTCTCCATCTCTCTACTCGACACAATCTTCCACACAACTATGATATCTTTTTCGAAAACACTCAACTCAGACCTTCATCTGTTTTTAATATTCTCGGTGTTCCTGTTTTCGTAATCTTTCGTGGAAAGATCACATTACCTCTCTTTCTAAACAAGCTTCTAAGAGGTTAGGTGTTCTGAGGCGCCTTCAGTATTTCTTCATTCCACCCAAGTTGCTTACTCTGTATAGGGATGTTATTCGCCTCTGTATGGAGTATGCGTCACACATCTGGGGTGGTTCCACTCACACAGCTCTCCTGGAAAAGGTGGAGTCTAGGGCTTTTCCTCTTATCAACTCTCCTGCTCTCACTGATTCTCTCTAATCTCTTTCTGACCGTTGAATTGTTGCGTCACTCTCTCTTTACTATCACTATTACAATGGACACTGCTCTTCTGAACTCTCTCGTCGCATACCTCCTCCACTGAGAAGGGCTCGTGCGACTCGACTATCTACACAGTCTCATCCTTTCACTGTCCAACTCTCTGACCCCAGACTTAACCGCTATGATCACTCTTACATGTACTCTACTGGTAAAGTCTGGAAAACACTACCTTCTTCTATTTTTCCAACTTCCTATAACTTACACACCTTCAAACGTCGGGTATCAGATCACGTCGGCCTTTAATTTGACCAGGATTCCGTCTTTACCCCTAACTTTTGTGGAATTTTAGTAGGGCTCTAGCCTTTACCCACCAGAGGTGAAATAAAAAAATAAATAAATAATAATTACAAGATTATTTTAATTATCTTTTTAAATAAACAAAATGTTTATTTTCTAGGTTACAAGAAACACAGGTTTTGTTTAAGTATTAGGTGTAAAATACAGAATTAAAGTTAATATAATCTACCACCTCTTGCAATTTTTCTTTATTTCTCGTTAAAGACTTTCATATTTTTAGTTGTCAGTATAATCAAGTATTCATTTAATTTTTTTACCTTTAATTTGAATGGAAACAAAATCATCTAGGATATGTTCTTCAAGTTTAAAATGGTTGTGGGATTGATTGAGATGGGGATAGCAGCAAATACATCATCAACATAGCGGAGCCATGTGGTATTAGTAAGGAGGGGATGGGGATATTTACAAACAAAAAGAAGGATTAAGTATGGGTTCCCCCTTGTCATCCATGCTTAGTAATTTATATATGCAACTTATCGAACACTATTACATTCAGCCCCATCCCCTCCTTACTAATACCACATGGCTCCGCTATGTTGATGATGTATTTGCTGCTATCCCCATCTCAATCAATCCCACAACCATTTTAAACCACATGAATAGCATTCACCCAAATATTCAATTCACTATGGAAACCCCACCCGCTACTCAAAACTCCTTACCCTTTCTTAGATACACTTATCATATGGGACCATACCACCAAACCATCATACACAATATATAGAAAACCCACATCTTCACCAAGCTACATACACTGGTATTCAGCACACTCAAAAAATATTAAAATAGCCACCCTCTCACACTTTATCTCCGTGCATTTAAAATCTGTTCCCCTGCCTACTTAAAAACTGAAAATGATTTCTTAAAAAACACTTTCAAAAAACTACAATACCCTATATACATAATTAATAAATCATACAATAAAGCTAAAACAAAATTTTACTCTATAGAAACTAACGAAAACAACACAAAAAACTTTCTACCCATACCCCACATAAACATACAACATATTAAAAAAGTCATACCACAAAACATAACCCTGGTACCTTCAAACAACATTATATTAAAAAAAGTCCTTAAACCCCCTAAATCTCCTAACCCAAACCCCTCCTGCTACGATAATGACGAAAACAACGACAAAACAACAACAGCAGCAACAACAAAAACAACAAAAACAACGACAAGGACAAAGAAAACGACAACCATAACTACAACAAGAAAAACAACAACAAAGACGTGTACAATTACAAATTCATCTAAAACAGCAAAGACATCGACAACGACAACGACAACGACAACGACAACGACAACGACAACGATAAGAAAAACGACAGCGACAACTGCAACTTCACATACAACTACCCCTACAACGACAACTACAACGACAACTACAACGACTACGACAACGACAAAGACAGCGACAACGATAGCGACAGCTACAACTAAAACTTCAACAACAACTGCAACTACATATGACATAGACAAATAAAAGTATAATTACTACTACCACTTAAACAGCAACGACAGCGTTAGTTACAAATACAAATATAACTAAAACAACGATAAATGCAGCAACAACAACAACAACAACGAAAACAATAACAATAAGAACAAAGACAAAGACAGAATCAACGACAACGACAACCTGAACTACAACAATAACAACGAAAACTACAACTACAATTGCAACAACAAAACAACAACTACAGCTACTTTAACAAGAACAACATTATCAACGACAATGATAACTACAAATGCGAATATATTTCCAACTACAGCAACAGCAACAGCATCAGTGACAACGGTAACTACAACTACAACTACAACCATAACAAAAAGAACAACAACAACTACTGCAAAATCATTAACACTAACAACAACAACGACAACGACAAATACAACTACAACTCCAACGACAACGACAGAGACAAATACGACAGAGACAACGACGACAACGAAAACGAAAACAATAATAACAACAACAACAACACAAAACAAAAACAACAACATCAACTGCAACTACATCTACATAGACAACGACGACAATAACGACAACTTTAACTAAAATAACAACAACAAAGACAAATACAAGTACGACAACGACAGAAACAGTGACAATTCCAATTCCAATTTCACCTGCAACTACAAATAAAACAAAGACAACGACAACAACAACTACAACAACAAAGACAACAACTGCTATAAAAACAACGACAGCGACAACGATAGTGAGAGCGACAACGTCAACGACAACGAAAATGACAACGACAACGACAACGACAACGGCAACGACAAAATCTGCAACAACGACAACTGCTACAACTACAACATCAACGACAACCACAACTACAACTGCTACGACAACTATTATAACGACAGCGACAACGACAGCGACATCGACAACTACATCTACAGCAACAAAAATAAAAACGAAAATGTTGACGACAACGATAACTTCAAAAACATCAGCAACTCTTTGCTCAAACTTTTGCCTCTAATTCAACCTTAGACGATTCCGGAGCTATTCCTCCTCCTTCAACCCCCTCTAACTCAATTATGCCTAAAATTAGAATTTCTTCTAAAGATGTCATTTCTGCTCTCTCTCTGAGCTTAATACTAAGAAGGCGTACGGTCCTGATGGTATTCCTCCTGTGGTTCTCAAAACTTGTGCTTCCGAGCTAGCACCCTGCCTCGGTAAACTTTTTCGTCTTTGTCTATCTACTTCTACCTTCCCTTCTTGCTGGAAACGTGCGCTCATTCAACCTGTGCCGAAGAAGGGGGACCCCTCTCAACCCTCCAACTACCGTCCTATTTCTTTGACCTCCGTTCTCTCTAAAGTTTTCGAATCTATCCTTAACAGGAAGATTTGGAAGCATCTCAATTCTTCTAATCTTATCTCTGATCGCCAGTATGGCTTTCGTAAGAAACGCTCTACATTGGTGATCTTCTTTCCCTTCTCTCTGACTCTTGGTCCTCCGCTATTCGGCATTTCGGTGAATCTTTTGCTGTCGCGCTGGACATATCGAAAGCCTTCGATAGAGTCTGGCACAAAGCTTTGATTTCTAAACTTCCCTCTTTCGGTATCAATCCTTCTCTCTGTGATCTTCTCGCTAATTTCCTTTCCGGTCGTTCTATAGCAACTGTTGTAGACGGCCACCGTTCATCCTTTAAATCTATTAATAGTGGTGTTCCTCAGGGTTCTGTACTATCACCAACACTTTTTCTACTCTTCATTAATGACCTTCTCTCCATCACCTCATCTCCTATCCACTCCTATGCTGATGACTCCACCCTTCATTATTCCTTCCATTTTGAAAAACGTCCCACCCAACAGCAGTTGATAGACTCGAGAAGGGTAGCCTTGGAACAACTAACCTCTGATCTTTCCCGTATTTCAAATTGGAGCAGAGAAAGCATGGTTGTTTTCAATGCCTCAAAAACTCAGTTCCTCCATCTCTCCACTCGACACAATCTTCCACACAGCTATGATATCTTCTTCGAAAACACACAAATCAAGCCTTCATCTGTCCTTAATATTCTTGGTGTTTCTTTTTCTCGTGATCTTTCTTGGAAAGGTCACATTACTTCTCTTTCTAAACAAGCTTCTAAGAGGTTGGGTGTTCTGAGGCGCTTTCAGAATTACTTCACGCCACCCCAGTTGCTTGCTCTGTATAGGGGTGTTGTTCGTCCCTGTATGGAGTATGCTTCGCACATCTGGGGTGGTTCCACACATACAGCTCTCTTAGAGAAGGTGGAGTCAAGGGCATTTCGTCTCATCAACTCTCCTGCACTCTTACTAACTCTCTTCAATCTCTTTCTGCCCGTCGAATTGTTGCGTCACTCTCTCTTTACTATCGCTATTACAACAGGACACTGCTCTTCTGAACTCTCTCGTTGCATACCTCCTCCATTGAGAAGAGCTCGGGCGACACGCCTTTCTACACATTCTCATCCTTTCTCTGTCCAACTCTCCGACCCCAGACTTAACCGCTATGCTCAGTCTTACATATACTCTACTGGTAAAGTCTGGAACACACTTCCTTCATCTGTTTTCCCAACTTCCTTTGACTTGCATACTTTCAAACGCCGTGTGTCTGGACACGTCGGCCACCATCGACCATGATTATAGACCTTTCCCAACTCCGGTGGAATTTGGTAGGCCTCCTGGCCTTTGCCCACCGGAGGAGACATAAAAAAAAAAAAACAAAAAAAAAAACAACAAAAATAACAACGACAGCGATAATTTGAATTACAATTTCATGTACAACTACAAATACAACAACAGCAACGACAACTACAACTACAGCAACAACGACAACAACTAATACAAAACAACGAAAGTGACAACGACAGAGACAGAGACAGAGACAACACCTACTACAAAAACAATGAAAACGACAAAGTCGACTGCTTCTACAACTACAACTACTGCGACAACTACAAAGACAACGACATTGACAACGACAATTATATCTACAACAACATTGACAACTACAGCTACAGCAAGAATGACAACAACAGCATCAAAAAAATCAATAACAACAACAACGACAAGATCAAAGAAAAAAGCAAATAGAATATTGTCAACAACGACAACGACAACGACAACAATTGCTCAAACTCCAACTATAACCACAACAACAGCGACAACTACAACTACAACACTAACGGCAATGACAACAATTACTCAAACTCCAACTATAACCACAACAACAGCGACAACTACAACTACAACACCAACGGCAACGACAACGACAACGACAACGACAACGACAACGACAACGACAACTACAAGTATAATTATACCTACTACTACAAATTAAAAGACAACGAATGCTAAATAAAACTGCAACTTCAACGACAACGACTTCAACAACTATAACAACAACTACGATAATGACAAAAGCAGCTTTGTCGCTGTCTTTGTCTTTGTTTTTGTCTGTTGCTTTTGCTGTTATAGTTGTAGTTATATTTGTAGTTGTGATTCTCGTTGCAGTTGAAGTTGTAGCTCTAGTTGTAGTTGTAGTTGTAGTTGTTGTTGATGGTGTTGTTGTTGTTGTAGTTTTCATTCTCGTTGTCGTAGAAGTTGTGATTTTAGTTTTGCTGACGTTGTCTTTGACGTTGTCGTTGAAGTCGCAGTTTTAGAAGTTGTTATCTTTGTCTTTGTCCTTTTATTTTTAGTAGTAGTTATAGTTATACTTGTAGTTGTAATTATACTTGTATTTGTTATCGTTGTCTTTGACTCTATCGTTAATGTTGTATTTGTAGTTCTAATTATGCTTGTAGTTGTTGTTGTTGTTGTTTATTTGTAGTTGTAGTTGTAATTGTCACTGTCGTAGTTGTCGTTATAGTTGTAGTTGGAGCTTGAGCAATTGTTGTCGTTGTCGTTGTAGTTGTTGACAATATTGTATTTGTCTTTCTCTGTGATTTTGTCGTTGTTGCTGTTATTGACGTTTTTTTATGTTGCTTTTATCGTTCTTGCTGTAGTTGTAGATGTCGGTGTCGTTGTCGTTGTAGATATAATTGTCGTTGTCGATGTCGTTGTCTTTGTGGTTATCGTTGTAGTTGTAGTTGTAGCAGTTGTCGTTGTCGTTTCCGTTGTCGTTGATATTGTCGTTGTCGTTGTCGTTGTAGTTGAATTTGGAGTACTAATTGTAGTTGTTGTTTCTCTTGTTGAAGCTGTAGTTGAAGCTGTCGTTGTCGTTGTCGTTGCCTTTGTCTTTTTCCTTGTCGTTGTAGTTGTTGTTTTTGTTGTTGCTGTAATTGTCGTAGTCGTTGACGTTATCATTTTCGTCGTTTTTGTAGTAGCAGTTGAATTTGTAGTTGTCGTTGCCATTTTCTTTGTAGTTGTCGT
>SEYY01010851.1:0-23217 GCA_009176605.1 Armadillidium nasatum
GTCAAGAATAAGAGGTGAGGTCTAGAAGAAGAGAGGTGATGTTCAACAAAGTGGAAATTGGAGTGCAGACCTCGAATGTTGCAGAAATTAATTAAAAAAATAGACCGTGCACCAGGACAAGCCGTCTGCAGAGTGTTAGTGGCACCAACCCCATCACCAGAGGCCACCAACTCCCAAGTGGTGATGGGGGAAGAGGTGGATGAGGGGCTATTTTTGGAAGCCACCCCTCAGGGCTTCTCCGAGGCTACTGTTGCTGAGGCCATCATATATATATATATATATATATATATATATATATATATATATATATATATATATATATATATATATATATATATATATATATATATATATATATATATATATATACTAGGGGCTCATGTAGGCAAGAAGTAGTGAGGGGGCAGGGTAATGGAGATAAGTAAACCTAGTGACTCACCAAGGCAGGAATTTGAGAGGGGGAGGGCTACAGAGGCAGGTAGGACTGGAGATAGATGGTTCGTTGTAGAGAATAGGAGTAATAAAATTAGGATCTTGAGGGACAATAGACCTGTGACCTGCAGAAACATGTTTAGCTGTCTTTCTGATGGGGAGGATTCTGAAGTGGCCAGTTGTGATGTCGTGTTTCCGAAGAGGAAGATGGAGCATTACTGATTGGTGACTCTCAGATACGATATTTAGATAGGACTTTTAGAAATACGGATAAAATTAAACAAATGAGAGTATGTTATCCAGATGCACAAGTAAATGATATTGTGGACAGAATAGATAGGGAGATTACAGATACGAATGTGAATGCAAGAGTGATTGTACATGTTGGAACAAATGATATAGGTTATAGAAGGATTTGATTGAAAGACTGAAAGTAAGTGGTAGGGAATCCATAGTGTTAGGTATATTGCCTAGGTTGGGAGCAGGATTAGAATGGGAAAGTAGGGCCTTTGGTGTAAATGAAAGGGTTAGGAATTTATGTCTATCAGAGAATATTGGATTTTTGGATCACTGGGAAGAATTTCAGGACAAGAATCTGTTTGCAAGAGATGGAGTTCACCTCACTCGACAGGGTGTGCAGCTTCTAGGTTACAGGCTGGAGAGATGTCTGCCGGGAAACTAGGTAAGGATAGGGGTCCAGGGCATAATATTGGCACTGCTAGTTGTGGAGATGGTGATTTTAATACTGATGGTGGTATGAATAAAAATAGAGGTGCTTTAAAATATTGGCCTATTAATAAAAATGGTGACATTACTAGAAATCAAGATGGAAAGGGTACATATAAGGACATGTTTAGTATGAAATGTTTTTACACAAATACTTAGAGCCTTAGAAACAAAAAAGATGAGTTGACTAGCTATATAATAGAGGAGAATCTTGACATTATTTGCATTACTGAAGCATGGGTTAATGAGGCATTTTACAGAGACTATATACAGTAAAATGAAATAGACAGACTCTCATTTTACCTATACCAACATAGAGGAAGGAATGGTGGAGCTAGTGGTCATTATATTATTAGATTTAACTGGAATGTGAGGTCTGGGCCCAAATTGCAAGTCAATAGGGAAAAGATATTAGATTTCAAAAATGGAGATTTTAGCAAATTCCGAGAAATGCTCAATGAAATTGACTGGGATAAGGAGTTCAATGGTCAAAATTGTTTCATCATGTGGGAATACTTCAAGTAAATATTGGCTACCATCTATTCTGTGTGTTTTAAACATAAACCTATTAGGGTGGCGAATAGAAAACCTAATTGGTGGAGTAGAGAGAAAAAGAGAAAATCAGTGAAAAGCGTAGATGTTTTAAAATATTCAAAGGTAGGAGCAGGGAGGAATATTTGGAACATTATAAAAGAATTAGGAATATACTTAACCAGTCAATAAGAAGAGCAAAGAGAGTGGCAGAAATTAATTTGGCAAGGAACAGTAATAAAGACCTGAAAAAGTTTTTTAGCTTCTATAAATTTAAAAGTAAGGATAAGAAAATTGACCCAATTAAAATTGGTGAGAATTTAGTATGTTCGGATAAGGAATTGGTTAATATTTTCAATGCTTTATTTGCATCAGTGTTTACTGAGGAAAGGTTGGATAGCAGTTTAGAGCCTAATAGCTCTAGTATACATGTAATGAATAGGTGTACAGCATTTCAAATTGAGTTAAATGAAATTGCATCTTTTCTAGAGCATATTAACCCAAATAAGGCAGTGGGTCTGGATGGTGTGTATGGTAGAATTCTAAAAGAGGGGAGTAGCAGTATTGCAAAGGCACTGTATTTGATTTTCAAGCGATCTATTGCTTTTGGAGAGGTACCTGAGGACTGGAAAATGGCATATGTGGTGCCCATTTTTAAAAAAGATAGTAAGGACGATCTAGGAAATTATGAGGCCAGTTAGTTTAACATCTCTGGTTGTGAAAATTTTGGAAAAGTTACTGAAAAGTCATAAAGAAAAGCATTTAGATAACAAGATACTATATACTCCCAGCATAGCTTTAGAAAAGGTAGATCATGTCAGACAAATCTGCTAGAATTTATGGAATATATTACTGAATGTATAGACAGGGGTGATCCAGTTGATGTCATATATTTAGACTTTAGCAAGGCTTTTGATAAGGTACCCCATGTTAGGCTGATGCAAAAGTTGTCACAGTGTGGTATAGATGAAATGATACACAATTGGATTATAGAGTGGTTAAAGAACAGAAGGCAATGTGTATTACTTAATGGTAAGAAGTCATTATGGGAAACAGTAAAAAATGGGGTCCCACAGGGTTCTGTGCTGGGACCACTTCTGTTCCTTATTTATATAGATGATTTAGACAAAGGTCTTAAATATAAGGTCTCTAAGTTTGCAGATGATACCAAAGCGGTCACCTCAGTAAGGAAAAATGATGAATGCGTAAAGCTTCAAGGTAATCTAGATAGACTTCTTGGTTGGGCAGAGAGGTGGCAAATGAACTTTAATAGTAAAAAATGTAAAGTTCTTCATGTAGGTTACTCAAATGAAGGATTTAATTATGAAATGAATGGGGATTGACTTGAGACTGTGGACCAAGAAAAGGATTTTGGTGTGATTATTAGCAGTAATCTGAAGGTGGGTGATCAATGATTGGAAGCAAGGAATAGAACTAAAAGATGTTAGGTATAATTAATCGCAATGTAGTTTACAAGAGCAAAGAGGTTATAAGCAAGCTATATAATAGCTATGATAGGCCAGTATTAGAGTATTGTGCACAGGTTTGGACTCCTCATTTAAGAAAAGACATAGATATGCTGGAGAGAGTACACACATCGAGCAACAAGGATGATTTCTGGCTTTGAAAACAAGAGCTATGAAGAGAGGTTGAAGGAGTTAGGAATGTTCTCAGTTGAAAGGAGATTTCTCAGAGGAGATATGATACAAGTTTACAAAATATTTGCATCTGTCAGTAATACAGGGATTGAAAAATACTTTATAGTGGTTCGTGGAAAAGTAACTAGAGGACATAATAAGAAAATTAAAAAGAAGCCATGCCATCTCAATCTAAGAAAATACTCTTTCAGTAATAGAGTTGCTAATTTTTGGAATGGCTTGTCGCAAGAGATTGTTGACTGTGATTCTCTTGTCAAATTTAAAAGGGGGCTAGATAGATACATGGATGGTTTAGGTATTATATAGAATAACTTGACTAAGCCAAATTGGCGGGTTTATATGAATTTTAGATTAACTATGACTAAGCCTAACGGGCAGTTTTTTTTGTAGTGGGTGATGGTTCATCGAAAATTGCATGTATAATTGTGCTTAGTTTTATTTTTTATCTTTGCATTAGTAAACTGATGACTAGATATAGGATAGACATAGTCTTTCGTGCATGTATTAGTATTGATAGTTATTATTTGTTTGAACTGGGACAGTCTCAATAGGCCCTTGAGGCTTCTAACTGTCTCTATTTTCCTATGTTCCTAAATAATACCGTAATAATCTATATATCGTCCCTATAGTCAATATATCATTCCTAAATATTATAACAAATATAAAAAATCTAATACTTTTCATTATATGCAGTGATAGGGAAAAGAAAATTATTTCCTGAATTTTCTCAACGGGAACCCCACAAAATGATCAGTCTTGCAGATTTTTCAATAGTCAAAGTTTGAGCATGATTGAAGCATGTTAACCCGTGCCTCTGGGCGTTCAAAGTTTCAAGAAACTTGAATTTTTGGCAGGCTAGCAACGTCTTTGGGCTGTATCTCTGAAACTTCTCATTATTTTCTCATGATTTATGTCTTAAATCATAGGCAATATTGTTTAAGTAATTTATATACATATTTGTTGCTACTTATAGTCGAACCGAGCTATAACAGCCTTTGTCATCAAAAACGTGACTAGGAACCTCTATTAACGAACTTATGATATGAGAATTATTTAATATTTTTCAAAGTATGAAATTAATTATGATGGAATTTCAATGTATTTTAATAAGAAAAGAGAGTGATATTGCATCGTTTGCAATCTTTAAGAAGGATAAAATAATGAATAATCTATTCTAAAGGTTTGCTCAAAGTGATTTTTGAAACATCAGGATACAGCTTTCGGCATTTGTGTACTACCTGTAAAACATATTGTTTCTGCTCCTCATCTTGAGTGAGGAGGTTATTAAAGTCTGTAATTAATTTCACTCCTCGTTCTGCCACATCATTAACGACCTTCAGTGACTTCACAATCCCCAATTCTTCCTTAAAATGTATATTTTCAGGCCAGCTACTGGGGGGTTCTCTGAGAAAATCTGCGTTAATATGGAAACGCTCAAAGAAATTCATGGTCCCCTTGGTAATTAAACAAGATAGCCCTTCATTTACCAGTTCTTCCAACTGGTGTCTTCGAAATTTGGGGTTTACAATTCTTGAATTTTCTGTCTCGGTCTCAGTCTCATTTAGGACTTTGTTCGCCATTTCCGATTTTTCTTCATCTGAAATTGAGGGATCAAAGAACACGAGGGCTACCAATTCTGCATTGAAATACCACAAATGGTTTGAGAATTTCACCAGAGCTCTCTCAGAGATATCTTTGTCAATCTCCTGATAGTCCAACAAACTTCGCAAGAGGTCAAAGTCTTGCTTGGGAGCCAAGTGTGTTTTGTGGGCATTGAACCAAGCTTTGCAATACACTCTAATGAGAAAAATACAGACAGCTTCTAAGGCACGTTGTTCTTCATGACTCAGTTTGAATTGTCCGCGGAATAGAAATATCTTCAGACAATAGATGGCCTTGGCCATCCACCTGGCATGACTGATGGCACCTGGAGATTTAAATTCCACTTCCGTTCCATTCATTGCTCCTACAAACACCAATACCAATTGTAAGAGCTCCTTGTAATCGTCTCTGGGTTGTGATTCCGTGAGTTTAGTGTTACAATCCGCAGTTATGTTGGCAATTACTTCAGAAGGTAGATGTCTTTTCACAATTTCATTGATGATACCCAAGTCATATTGTTTCTTGTTGATCTTCCCCCATGCATTTTGGAATCTCTTGAATATATCGGGTTGAGGCCCAGTTGTTGATCCGAACTTTTGTACATTCGAAAACACCTCTCAACATGACTTCAAGAATATGGTGGCGGCAAGCTAGGTAAAGCAGCTCTCTATCCAAGATGTTTTCCAAAATTGTACAAGCCCCTTTGAGCCTTCCTGTGTTTGATGCAGTGGTGTCGAAACACATTGCCTTGATAGTATGGGAGACAGCCCATTCCTCGAGACACTCATAAACAGCCAGGGCTTGTTCTTCACCAGTGCTTGTTTCTGCTACAGGAACTCCTAGCAGTTGTTCATTTTCACCATAAGAAATGAAAACAGCTATTCGTTCTTTCTGCTCTGTCTTTAGAACGTCTGGTAGAAGTTTTCCGTCCCAATGAACTACAACAGCTTCCTTCTCTGGTATATAAATTCGTTCCAAGATCTTCTCAGTGTATTTTTCTCTGAATACTTTTCGCCTTTCATGGATGGTGGTTTTTGACACTTTGTACTCCTTAGGATTCTCCCCAAGTGCTTCTATGGTAGCTATGAGTATTCATGTGGCATTTCTGTCAGATACCTTACACCGATCCAACAACAGAGATACTTTCATGGTTAAAATTTCTTTTGTTTAATCTACATAGTGTTTCACATAATTGTATCGTCCCCTAAAGCATTTTTTTTTTATCTTTCTTGGAAAGTTCACATTATTTCATACCAAACAAACCTCTCAAAGGTTTGTTGTTCAAGGACATCATAAAAACTCTATCCATAAAGTTTTATCCTTTCTGTTGTCCAGCTCTCTTACTCTTGGGCAAATGTTCAAGATATTAATCACATGGAACGCATTTAAGGAAAAGTATAGCAGTTAAGCATGGGCAAGTTTAACTGCCATACTCATCCATATATGTATTCCATGTGATTAAAATCTTGAACTTTTACTTTTTTAATTATTTCTTTTTCTATTGACATAATTTAAAAAATCAATGGATTACATTTTTCTTTGTGCAATTCCAAATTGTAATTCAATAAAGATAGTGTTTTATAATCAAAAGTCGGATCTATGAAATTTGCAGTTTGGAAGGAGGAATCAGACATTGAAATTTATACTTTGATAAATAGTTTCATTATTATTATTATTATTATTATTATTACTATTACTTTTCTTATTATGATTATTATTATTTTTTATTACTAATATTATTACTATTGTTGTTATTTCTTCGTATGTTAGCTCTTAGTTAGTATTGGTACTGTTCCTCAACTAGAAATCATTTATTGGCGTTAGACTGATTATTATCTATTACAAATTAACATTACAAGAAATTATGGTTGGTAGATGACATTAATGTAATAATACTGGTATCAGTATCAATATTGTTATTTTCTCTGGTATCAGTATTGAACATTTGGGGTTTCACTATCAGTCAATCAAATATTTATATCAGTAAACATATTGGTATTGCTCCATCTTTATATATATATATATATATATATATATATATATATATATATATATATATATATATATATATATATATATATATATATATATATATATATATATATATATATATATATATATATATTTATATTTTTATGACAATGGGATGAATATTACGAAGCAGATATGGATAAAGGTAATATATATATATATATATATATATATATATATATATATATATATATATATATATATATATATATATATATATATATATATATATATATATATATATATTATATGTCTCCTCCGGTGGGCAAAGGCCAAGAGGCCCACCAAATTCCACCGGAGTCGGAAAAATCTTGTCATGATCGAAGAAGGCCATCATGTCCAGATACAAGGCTTTTGAAAGTATGCAAGTCAAGGAAGTTGGGAAAACAGATGAAGGGAGTGTGTTCCAGACTTTACCAGTAGAGTAAATGTAAGATTGAGCATAGCAGTTAAGTTTGGGGTCTGAGAGTTGGACAGAGAAAGGATGAGACTGTGTAGAAAGGCTTGTCGCACGAGCTCTTCTCAATGGAGGAGTTATGCGACGAGAGAGTTCAGAAGAGCAGTGTCCGTTGTAATAACGATAGTAAAGAGAGAGCGAAGCAACAATTCGACGGGCAGAAAGAGATATAGTAAGAGCAGGAGAGTTGTTGAGACGAAAACCCCTAGACTCCACCTTCTCAAGTAGAGCTGTATGAGTGGAACCACCCCAGATGTGCAACGCATACTCCGTACAAGGGCGAACAACACCCCTATACAGAGCAAGCAACTGGGGTGGCATAATGTAATTCTGGAGGCGCCTCAGAACACTCAACCTCTTAGAAGCTTGTTTAGAAAGAGAAGTAATGTGATCTTTCCAAGAAAGATCACGAGAAAAAGATACGCCAAGAATATTAAGAACAGAAGAAGGTTTGAGTTGTGTGTTTTCGAAGAAGATATCATAGTTGTGTGGAAGAGTGGAAAGATGGAGGAACTTTGAGTTTTTGAGGCATTGAAAACAACCATGTTTTCTCTGCCTCAACTTGAAATACGAGAAAGATCAGAGGTTAGTTGCTCCAAGGCTACCCTTCTCGAGTCTATCAACTGCTGTTGGGTGAGACGTTTTCCAAACTGGAAGGAGTAATGAAGTGTGGAGTCATCAGCATAGGAGTGTAATAGGTGATGAGGTAATAGAGAGAAGGTCATTAATGAAAAGCAGAAAAGTGTTGGGGATAGGACAGAACCCTGAGGAACACCACTATTAATAGATTTAAAGGAAGAACGGTGGCCGTCTATAACAGCTACTATAGAACGACCGGAAAGGAAATTAGAGAGAAGGATAGATACCAAAAGAGGGAAGTTTAGAAATCAAAGCTTTGTGCCAGACTCTGTCGAAGGTTTTCGGTATGTCCAGCGCCACAGCAAAAGATTCACCGAAATGCCGAAGAGCTGAGGACCAAGAGTCAGAGAGAAGGGAAAGAAGATCACTAGTAGAGCGTTTCTTACGAAAGTCATACTGGCGATCTGAGAAAAGATAAGGAGAATTGAGATGTTTCCAAATCTTCCTGTTAAGGATTGATTCGAAAACTTTAGAGAAAACGGAGGTCAAAGAAATTGAACGGTAGTTGGAGGGTTGAGAGGGGTCCCCCTTCTTCGGCACAGGCTGAATGAGCGCACGTTTCCAGCAAGAAAGGAAGGTTGAAGTAGAGAGACAAAGACGAAAAAGTTTTACCGAGGCAGGGTTCGAGCTCGGAAACAAGTTTTGAGAACCACAGGAAGAATACCATCGGGACCATACGCCTTCTTAGTATTAAGCTCAGAGAGAGCAGAAATGACATCTTCAGAAGAAATTCTAATTTTAGGCATAATTGAGTTAGAAGGGGTTGGACCTATTCACTCCTTAGGCATGCCGTCTAAGGTTTAATTAGAGGCAAAAGTTTGAGCGAAGAGTTCAGCTTTAGAAGGTAAAACAGCAGTTGTGCCGTCGGAAGATATTAAAGGAGGGAAAGAGGAAGAAGCAAAGTTACAGTTGACATTTTTTTTTGCAAAATGTCAGAAAGAACGTGAAGAAGAAGAAGAACCAGAAAGATTATTGCATTTTCTACGGAAAAAAGTTTTTAGTGTTACGAAGGATAGATTTTGCACGATTCCGGGATGAAATATTAGTATCGTGAGTTTCTGGAGTTTGAAGACGATGGTAGTACCCTGAAGGCAACATCCCTGCGGCTGATAGCGCGAGAACAAGCAGAGTTAAACCAAGGTTTGTTAGGTTTAGTAGAAGGGAGAGAAATGGAATCTTCCATGCCAGAGAGAATCACCTCGGCAATGCGTTCTGCACACTCTGAGGGACCCCTACCACGGAAGCAATAATCATTCCACGGGAAATCGAAGAAGTACGACCGCATGTCCGACCAGCTTGCGGCACCGAAATGCCACAAACGTTTCCTTTCAAAAACTTGAAGAGATAGAAGAGGATACAGAGATAAGAAGATGATCGGAGGAACCCAGAGTAGGAAAGAGGTTAACAGTATAAGGTGAAGGATTAGAAGTTAGGAAAAGGTCTAGAATGTTGGGTTCATCTCCAAGACGATCAGGGATACGAGTATGTAGCTGCACGAACTGCTCAAGGTCATTTTGGATAGCGAAATGAAAGGCACGTTCACCAGCTGTATCATGAGAACTAGAAGAAAGCCATTGGCGGTGGTGAACATTGAAATCACCTAATATGATGATTTCAGAGAAAGGAGAAGAAGTGAGAATGTGCTCTATTTTGGAGTTTATAATAGTCGAAGAATTTAGGATAGTCAGTAGAATTAGGAGATAAATAAACAGAACAAATGAATTTAGTCTTAGAATGGCAAGAGAGCCTAAGCCATAAGGGAAAATTCAGAAAACTCCAAATTAGAGACACGAGAACAAACAACATTGTTGCGCACGTATGCACAACAACCGCCTTTGGTTGAAAATTGAAGATAGAGAGTAGGAGGAAACAGAATAGGGTTTGTTGTCAGAACGCTCAAACATCTGAGTTTCGGTCAAGAAAAAGAGGTGAGGTTTAGAAGAAGAGAGGTGATTTCAACAAAGTGGAAATTAGAGTGTAGACCGCGAATGTTGCAGAAATTAATGGAAAAAAATAGACCGTGCATCAGGACAAGGTGGCAGCTGTGTCTTGGTGGCACCAGACCCATCACCGAAGGCCACCAGCTCCCAAGTGATGATGGGGGAAGGGGTGGATGAGGGGCTCTGTTTGGAAGCCGCCCGCCGGGTCTTCTCCGAGGCTATCGAAGTTGACGCCATTATTGATTTTTTTTAAAAAGGGTGTTAGTATTAATGTTATGAGAGTAAAGGAGAGCCTACTCCGTGTAGAAGAAGGTGAGCGCGAAAAGGAGCGATCCATTGGGCACCGAGATGAGATGGGAAATACCCTTAACATCCCGTATACCCAATAGGGGGTAATCTCATCCCCTCGGGAGCGCTATTTCCCTCCCCCATATATATATATATATATATATATATATATATATATATATATATATATATATATATATATATATATATATATATATATATATATATGAAAAGGGTATCGATTTTCCTGCCAATCTCCATATATTTGTATTTACTAATGGGAGTTAGAAAAATCAAACTCATGATATCTGGGATCGATATATCGATTTTTACGGGATCTTTTGTTTTGGTAATACAATTTTGTTGGAATAAGTTTCCCCTACTGCTTTAAATATCACTATTCCTTCTATTTTACTGTTAAAAAAATCAAATAAGGCTGGGTGTTCAGGAGTGAATCTAAAAATTATCTTGGAAATTCACTCCAAGGTATCACCACATTAGAAAGAAAAGGGTATCGATTATCCTACCAAACTCCATATATTTGTATTTACTGATGGGAGGTAGGAAAATTAAACTCACAATATTTGGGATCAATATATCGATTTTTACCAGATCTTGGGTGCCCACCCATGAGAATAACTGAATAAACAATGCGTGATATAAACTTTGCCTTAAAATTTGTGTAATAAAATATTTATATATGTTTTTAAATTAAAAATTTAAAGTGAGTGATATTTACAAACTAAGATAAAAATAAAATTAAAACAAAAAACAAGAATATTATCAAGGTAAGAACCTATAAATTTGTAACAAAGAATTATTCAGCTGGCTCAACCTTAGGGCCAATATATATACACACTCCATATATATATATATATATATATATATATATATATATATATATATATATATATATATATATATATATATATATATATATATATATATATATATATATATATATATATATATATATATATATATATATATATATATATATATATATATATATATATATATATATATATATATATATATATATATATATATATATATATTGTAAGACTTTAAATCTATTTGAAATTGTTTAGACAGGCATTAAAAACAAAATGGGAACTTGGAGATTTTTATTATAAGCACTTTTTGTTTAAGAAGATTCTCATTCAGATTAATGTTTAAAATTGGTAAAATGGTAACTTTGAAGAATAATTAAATCTAAAAATAGAGTACACAACAGCATATTCTGGAGTATTCTATATGTATAGATCTTTCCTTTGAATGCCTTAATAGACCTTCAAAATTCTTAACTTGAGCTATCTATTGCATAGATCTCTCCTTTGAGAATTTTAGTAGATCCTCAATAAAAGGTAGAATATACAGCTGTATACTCTTGAGTTTAGAGCTATCTTTATGTAGATTTCTCTTATGAGAGCCTTAATAGGTCTCAATTTAAAATACACAACGGTGTACTTTTGGGTTTCGTAATTGAAATTAAAGATGCTTATACGTAAGTTACTCTATATTTTAATGTCTTAATAGACCTTCATAAGGAGCATGTAACGGCACATTCCTTAGTAACCAAGCACGATCTCTTTCTTGGAGTAATCTGAGCTTAGAATTACCTATATGTAGATTTCTCTTTTGGGAGCCTTAATAGATTCTCAATTTAGAAATACACTACTGTATACTCTAAGGTTTGGTAACTGAAACTAATGACACTTATAAATAAGTTCCTCTATATAAATGTCTTAATAGACCTTAAGGAGCAAGTAGCAGCACACTTTTAGTAACCAACTAAGGTTTCAAATACAACCTCTCTTTCCGAGTGATTATGTAAGAGGTTCGGCGAACACTCTTAGGCAGCCTTGATCACAGAAAGTCAATGATCATTAAAATCATATATATTTGATTTAGTTAAGGGGAAAAGCTCCCCAGTCTTGCTTAAAAACCATGCAAGAAATGACATATTTATTTACATTCAGAGTAAATAAGAAACCAAGTAAATGAAAATTATTATTATAATATAAATTAGAACCATTTTTACAGCAGTCAACCTTTAATAATATAACTATATACAATTCATTCTTTATAAAAATAGAAATGAGTAACTAAATTATTAATATAGCAAATAATGTAACTATTTGTAATTTTTATATTATTTAAAGAATGGTAATGAATAAAATAAATATATAGGATATTAAATAAATAAGAAAAGTTTTGCAGAAATAGTTTATAAAATTAGAAAATATATAGATGTTACTTCATCTGGTGTTAAGAGAATAATATACAAACCACTTTATTTATTATAATATGTCCATAATCTCAGGATCTTTCTTGGAAAGATCGCATTATTTTTCTGTCTGAATAAGTTTCTAAGTGGTTGGATGTTCTAAGGTTCCTTGGGTTTTTTCACTCCCACTCCCTCCAGTTGCATGCTCTTTATGGGAGTATTGTTCACCTCTGTATAGAGTATGCCTCACACATCTGGGGTGGTTCCACTCAAAGAGCTCTCTTTGAAAAGGTGGAGTCTAGGGTTTATTGTCTTATCAACTCCTTCGTTCTAACTACTTCTATTCAGTCTCTTTCTACCCGTCGAATTGTTGACTTACTCTTTATACTTTCATTATTACTAAGGACACTTCTCCTCAGAGCTCTCCAGTTGCATACCTCCTCCAATGGGAAGGGCTTGTGCAATATGCCACTCTACACAGTCTCATCCTTTCGCTGTCCAACTTCCTGACCTCAGACTTAACCGCTATGCTCAGTCTTTCATGTACTTTACTAGTAAAGTCTGGAACACACTCCCTTTATCTATTTTTTCAACTTAACTTGCACACTTTCAAATGCCTTGTATTGGGACATGTCGGCCTTTCACTGGCCTCTGATTTGATATTCTCCCAACTCTGGTGGAAATTGATAGGTCTCTTGCCTTTGACCACCTAAGGAGACTATATATATATATATATATATATATATATATATATATATATATATATATATATATATATATATATATATATATATATATATATATATATATATATATATATATATATATATATATATATATATATATATATATATATATATATATATAGAGAGAGATGCCCGAAGCGCTGAAAGTATCCTCCCCCCATTGTGCCTTTAACCCCCAGGGTGATAAGGTAGGGCTACACCATTCCCTTTCACTCTGTTGACCTTTTGTTCATTCCTTTTCAGGTTTCATTTTCTCTGAGGGTAGTGTACCCATGACTCATTTTGGAGTGCCTATGCACTCACAATCATCCCCTCTTTTACATGTACAGTACAAATTTACAAGCGCATACTCATACATTACCTATTAAAAAAATTGAAAATGCTGAAACATAAAGCTTCCTCGGAGAAGCTTAGAGGGGCTGCTTCCAAATATAACCACGTCCACCCCTTCCCACGTCACCACTTGGGAGCCGGTGGCACCAAGACTTGATGCTGGCTTGCCCTGGTATAAGGTCTTTTTTATTATTAATTTCTGCAACATTCGCTGTCTCGTCAAATTTCCACTTTGTCGAACACCACCTCTTCTTCTAGACTTCATTTCTTGTTCTTAACTGAAACTCAGGTGCTTGTATCTCTGAGAGCAAACTCTACTCTATTTCCTTCTACTGTTTCTATCCTCAATTTTCAGCCAATGGCGGATGTTACACATATGTGGGCAACGATGTTGTCTGTTCTTGTGTCTCTAATTTGGAGTCTTTTGAATTCTCTATTGTTTAAACTATCTTGCAACTCTACAAGTAAATCATTTGTTTTGTCTACTTATCTCCTAACTCTACAGACTATCAAAAATTCTTCAACTCTCTTAACTCTAAAATAGAACACATTCTTTCTTCTTTTCCTTTCTCTAAAATTATCATTTTAAGTGATTTAAACATTCACCACTGCCAATGGCTTTCATCTAGTTCTCATGATCCAGCTGGTGAACTTGCTTACCATTTTTCTAACCAGAACAACCTTGAGCAGATAGTGCATCTCCCGACCTGTATCCCTGACATTCTTAGTGATGAACCCAACACACTTGATCTTTTCTTAACTTATTATTCTTCTCCTTTCACTGTTACACTCTTTCTTCCTCTGAGTTTATCAAATTACCTTATCTCTGTATCTTCTTCCATATCTTCAAGTATTCCGCAAGAACGGCCCCGCCTTCGGTGAAGAGACGTTTTTGGCATTTCGGTGCCACTAATTGGTCTGACTTGTGGTTGTACTTTTCTGATTTCCCATGGAATGATTACTGTTTACGTGGGATGGCTCCCTCGGAATGTGCAGAGCTCATAACCGAGGTGATTTCTCTCTGGCATGGAGGGGTACATTCCATACTCTTTCCCTTCTACGAAACCTAACAAACTATGGTTTAACTTTGCTTGTTCTCGAGCTATCCGCTGCAGTGATGCTGCCTTCATGGATTACCGTCGTCTTCAAACTCTAGAAACTCGCGCAACTTATATTTCTTTCTGGAATCATGCAAAATCTATTCTCCGCAACACCAAAAACTCATTTCTTTGTTGTAAATGCAATAATCTTTCTGGTTTTCTTCCTCACTCCCTTTCTGGCATTTTGCAAAAAATGTCAACTCGAACTTTGCTTATTCCTTTTTCCCTCTTTTAGTTTCACCCGACGGTACAACTGCCATTTTGCTTTCCTCTAAAGCTGAACTCTTTGCTCAAACTTTTGCTTCTAATTCAACCTTAGACAATTCCGGAGCTATTCCTATTCCGTCAACCCCATTTAACTCATTCCTAAAATTGTAAATTCTTCTAAAGACGTCATTTCTGCTCTCTGAGCTTAACAGTAAGAAGGCATACTGTCCAGGTGGTATCCCTCCTATGGTTTTCAAAACTTGTGTTTCCTAGTTTGCACCCTGCCTTGGTAAACTATTTCATCTATGTCTACTTCAACCTTCTCTTCTTGCTGGAAACGTGCGCTCATTCAGCCTGTGCTGAAGAAGGGGGACCCCTCTCAGCCCTTTAACTACCATCCCATTACTTTAACCTCCGTTCTCTCTAAAGTTTTCGAATCTGTCCTTAACAGGAAAATTTGGAAACATCTCAATTTTTCTATTCTTTTCTCTGATCGTCAGTATGGCTTTCATAAAAAAAAAAAATAAACTCTCCACTGTTGATCTTTCCCTTTTCGGTGAATCTTTTGCTGTTGTTGTGGACATATCGAAAGCCTTTAATAGAGTCTGACACAAAACTTATATTTCCAAACTTCCCTCATTTGGAATCTATCCCCGCTGATTTCCTTTCTGGTCGTTCTATAGCAGCTGTTGAAGACGACCACTGTTTATCCTTTAAATCTATTAATAGTGCTGTTTCTCAAAGATCTGCCATATCCCCAACACTTTTTATGCTTTTCATTAATGGCTTTCTCTCTGTTACTCTATCTCCTATCCTCTCCTATGTCGATAACTCCAGCTTTCATTGCTCTTTTCAGGCGCCTCTTCCAACAAAAATTATAGACGCAAGGAAAGTAGCCTTGGAGCAATGACCTGTGATCTATCTCGTATTTCAAAATGGGTCAGAGAAAACATGGTTGTTTTGAATCCCTCCAAATATCAATTCCTCTATCTCTACGCGACACAACTATGATATCTTTGAAAACACAATTCAAACCGTCATCTCTCTTTAATATTGTTCGTGTTTCTTTTTCATGTGATCTTTCATGGAAAGATCACATTAGTTCTCTTCTAAACAAGCTTCTAAGAGGTTAGGTGTTCTGAGGCGCCTTCAGAATTTCTTCACTCCACTCTAGTTGCTTGCTCTTTATAGTGGTGTTTTTCGTTCATGTATGATGTACGCCTCACAGCTCTCCTTTAAAAGATGGAGTCTAGGGCTTTTCGTATTAACTTTCCTGTTCTCACTAATTCTCTTCAGTCTCTTTCCTGGCGTCGAATTGTTGTGTCACTCTCTCTATACTATTGCTATTAGAATTTGATCTCTCCTGTCACATACCTCCTTCATTGAGGAGTGCTCGTGGGACACTTCTTTTTACACTGTTATCCTTTCTCTATCCAACTCTCAAACCCCAGACTTAACCGCTATGCTCAATCTTACATGTACTCTACTGGTAAAGTCTGGAACATACTCCCTTCATCTATTTTTCCGATTTCCACACATTCAAACGCAGTGTAGAGGTACATATCTGCCTTTAATTTGACCAGACTTCTGATTTCTCCCTAACTCTGGTGGAAATTTTAGTAGGCCTCTGGCCTTTGGCCACCAGAGTTGAAATAAAAATAAATAAATAATATATATATATATATATATATATATATATATATATATATATATATATATATATATATATATATATATATATATATATATATATATATATATATATATAGGGGTGTTGTTCGCCCCTGTATGGAGTATGCTTCTAACATCTGGGGTGGTTCCACACATACAGCTCTCCTAGAGAAGGTTGAGTCTAGGGCATTTCGTCTCATCAACTCTCATGCTCTTACTAACTCTCTTCAATCTCTTTCTGCCCGTCGAATTGTTGCGTCACTCTCTCTTTACTATCGCTATTATACAACAGACACTGCTCTTCTGAACTCTCTCGTCGCATGCCTCCTCCATTGAAAAGAGCTCGTGCGACACGCCTTTCTACACAGTCTCATCCTTTCTCTGTCCAACTCTCCGACCCCAGACTTAACCGCTATGCTCAATCTTACATATACTCTACTGGTAAAGTCTAGAACACACTCCCTTCATCTGTTTTCCCAACTTCCTTTGACTTGCATACTTTCAAACGCCGTGTATCTGGACACGTCGGCCACCATCGACCATGAAAATAGATCTTTCCCAACTCCGGTGGAATTTGGTAGGCCTCTGGCCTTTGCCCACCGGAGGAGATAAAATATAATAAAATATATATATATATATATATATATATATATATATATATATATATATATATATATATATATATATATATATATATATATATATATATATATATATATATATATATATATAGCTCTTAGATATAATACTTTTTCCCCAGCAACTCGATCATGCCCTAAACGAACTTTCTGACGCTTTTAATCTTGCTAATTGGGAGACAGTGCGCCGCTTCTTTTCTAACTACTCTTGGAATGACTCCTGTTTTGACCCGGAGGATGTTTCTGTGTCTGCCGAAAAGGTAGGGGCCGTAATCGCCGACGGGATGAATAGATTCATCTTCAACTAAATTTTTTTCTCCTCAAAACCCAAAGTCCGATGGTGCTTTCTCTAGGGCCATTCATGAAAGAGACATGCTTATCGTGCATGGAAAAACTGTAATTCTCTTATTGCTCTCTAATTTTCATTCAGCTCGGAATCGTTGTAGGTATATTATTCGATGGGCCGTTTCTAATACTCCATCCGAAAAGGCAAATTTCTTCCTCCAATTCAACCCTGAATGATTCCAGCTCCCCTCCTCTCAGGTGTCCCATGTCTCCACCAATGATAACACATGATTAGGTCATGGGATCCTGAGAACTATGAACGTCAGGAAGGCCAGTGGCCTGGATGGCATTCCTCCTCGTATTTTGAGGGAGTGTGTGTCTGAGCTGCCGCTTCTCGTTCAACTCAACTCTCTATGCCTATACTAATACTTTTTCTCAGTGCTGAAAGCGCAAGTATTTTCATTCGATCCCGAAGATGGGTAGCCACTCTGATCCCTCAGATTATAGTCCTGTAGCTCTCATTTGTGTTCTGTCTAAATTCTTTGAAACTCTTTTTAACTCTCATTTCGTAGATCATGTGAAGTCTCTCCCTTCTTTCAGACCTTCAGTATGACTTTCGACGTTCGAGGTGTATTGGTGACATACTTTTCTATATTCCTAATTCTTCTGCTCTTAGCGATTTTGGGGAGTCTTGTGTGGTGGGACTTGACATTTCGAAGGCTTTTGACCTGGTATGGCATGCGTCACTTCTCTCCAAGACCCCTTCTTTTGGGTTTCCTCCTTCTCTTTGCTTGCGTATGTCTAGTTTCCTCTCAGATCGTTCCATATCGGCACTTGCCAATATAGCGACTTTTCCTATGGATTAAGTTTCTTTTCAATTTACCATTAACTCTACTCACCATTCTTCCACTCATTTCAAATTTGCTCCCTCTTTTGCTTCAAGAGTTGCTACTTGTCTTCAACTTTCTGACTCTATTCTTGCCGATCTGGACGTGATTTCCCGGTGGGATCGCCTTACCCTTGTGAAATTCGACTCTTCAAAAACTCAGCTTCTTCCATCTTCCTCTCAAAAACGCCTCCAAACTTTCCTATTTCCTTCGACAGCTCTCCCCTCTCACCTGAAAACATTAGCATTCTTTTCCCGAACATAAACAATAAACTTTCTTGGAAACTTCATATCTCAATGGTTGCTAAGGCAGCTCCAAAGAAGTTGGGAATATTGTTCAGATTGAGGGAAATTTTTTCTTCAGAACAGTTGCTCCAATTATATAAGGGTCTTATCCGCCCTTGTATGGAGTACTGTTCTCGCATTTAGAAGACGGTGGAGAGGCCTCTAGTTCCACCCATCTTTTGGAAAGAGTTGATTCTAAAGTTAAAAGATTAAACTATCTGCTACTTTCAAACTCGTTTGACCCTCTTTCTCTGCAACGTGAGGTTTGTACTTTATTTCTTTTCTATAGGTGCTCGAGAGAATTGACCTATCGTATTCCACCACCATTGCGTCGCCCTCTCATCACAAAGGGTGCCATACTTTCTCATGAATTTTGTGTGAATATGGCAATACCCAGGTTTGTCCGTTGTGATGCCTCCTTTTCAGCCACTTCTGCTCTGTGGAAATCTCGGCCACCATCTGTTTTTCCTGCTGTATTTAATCTTCCTCTCTTTAAAGCCTCCATCTAGTGCTTGCCTGAGAGATTTGCCTAGCCTGCGGGTTGTGTGGGTTTTTTCCTTTTATTTTTGCCCCCTCCTTGAAAAAGACTTGCCCTTGAGCTGTGGTAAACTGCGTTTATATATATATATATATATATATATATATATATATATATATATATATATATATATATATATATATATATATATATATATATATATATATATATATATATATATATATATATATATATATATATATATATATATATATATATATATTCTGTTAAAAAATATTTTAGATTGACTTTTTTTTAGAAAATTTCCTCAACGGACAATGTTAGATGTTTTTGCGAACGAGGAGTTCCCCCCTCCCCCATCCCCCCAGCTTTTAACATGTAGTAAAATCATAGATGTTTGAAAAATTATTTTCACATTGATGTATAAAGGAAAATCCATGAGTATTTACTTAATATGTTAAAATTTTTACATTTTAACTCTTTCTGTGACAAGTCTTTATTACTGTATTACAACTTTTTGTCTTTTATTTTTTTATTTTTTTATTTTTTTTTTAAATGTAATTTTGGCTTTTACTCGATTGAAAAGCAAGTTAAATATGAATAATTTTTATTTTCCATTTTAGGTCTTCATAATGATGTTAATGATCATAACGAACTCAATGGGACAAGTCATGAGGAAAATAGCGATAATGACGATATTGAAATGGGACAGTTCGATGATGTGGATTCGTAATTTT
This sequence comes from Armadillidium nasatum, assembly GCA_009176605.1. Lineage (NCBI taxonomy): Eukaryota > Metazoa > Arthropoda > Malacostraca > Isopoda > Armadillidiidae > Armadillidium > Armadillidium nasatum. Next base: position 19,922 of record SEYY01010851.1, read on the forward strand.
TTTTTGCATTTGTGAACTATTTAAAAGTACATTATTGTTCTTTACTTTGAATAAATTTAGAAATTCTTTAATCCCTTTTTTTAATGCTGCCTTTAGATATAGAATTTTAGAAGATAAATTTTTATGGACTTCAATGAATTCCAAATTAAAGGTTCTATTACACTGGGCGAGTTTACAAGCTGACGAGTGAGAGAGAAATCTATTACACTGGGCTAGTAAACCCGTTACGTTGAGTTATCAATTCTCACATGGGCTAAACTAAAACCTTTTTCTGGAGTAGACCATGGTTCCTCTATTTGTGAGAATATTAGTTTGCTTGATACGATTTTCATATTAACGTTATATATATATATATATATATATATATATATATATATATATATATATATATATATATATATATATATATATATATATATATATATATATATATATATATATATATATATATATATATATATATATATATATATATATATATATAACAACTTGATAACTATTTCGTCTTTGTCTTTCTACTACGACCTTTTTCTGCTGAAAACGCTCATTCATTCAGCCTGTTGAGAAAAATGGGTACCCTTTCCAACCTTGTAACTGTCATGTTATTTATCTTTTGTTCTTTCGAAAGTTTTCATATTTATCATCAACGGGAAGATTTGAAAACATTTTAATTCTTCTAATCTTATCTAAGATTGCCAGAATTGCTTTAGAAAGGGACGATATTTTTTTCTCCTTTACTAGTTTTTATTAGTAACCTCATTACCTATCCACTCCTACGCCGAGGACTCGACCCCTTCATAACTTTATTTTGAAAGATAAAGACGTCCTATTAATTAACGCTACAAAGGTGACTGAAGTGCCACTAGCATTTGATATTTTTTATTTTCTAATTAGAGTAAAGAAAACCTGGTTCTTTTCAACACCCCAAAAACTTACTTCCTCTATCTTTCTACTCGACATCTTCCGCACAACTTCGACATCTTCAAAAAAACTACAACGTTGAAACCTTCATCTATTATTGGAGTCTTTTCTCGATATCTTTGTTAGAAAGATCATATTACACTTCTCTTTCTAAACAAATTTCTAAAATGTTGGGTGTTCTCTAACTCTTTAGAAATTGCTAATTCTTTGTGTGTTATTCATCTTCCTATGTCGCACGTCTCACACATCCGAGGTGGTAGAACTAGCTTCTCATTAAAAAATGTGTAGTCTAGGACTTTTCGTCTTATCAACCGTTTCACTCTTAAGATTTTCCAGTCTCTGCCGGTCAAACTGTTGCATCACTCTCCCTATACTATTGCAGTTACAAGATAAACTCTACTTCTTAACTCTCCAGTCACACACTTTCTCCACTGAAATCTCGTGACACACGTCTTTCCATCCACTATTATATTTTCTCTATTCCCAGACTAACGACTGTGTTCAATCTTACATGTATTCAACTGGTAATGAGAGGAACAAATCCCTTTGTTTTCTCAACTTAACTGGCACACCTTCAAACGCCTTGTATCGGCGCATGTTAGCGTTCAATCATCAGGATAAATGCAAAGGATAAAATACAAATATTAAATAAATTGAAAATCTAGAATAAAAATAAACAATAAAGAATAACTAGAAATAACGTTGACACAACCATACGAAACAACACGAACAAGTATATGTAGTAAATGGTAAATTCATTAAAGTAAACTGTAATGAGGAAAAAAACTGTAAACACAAGGTAGTAAACAACTGGAATAGTTGGTTGTTTATATATATATATATATATATATATATATATATATATATATATATATATATATATATATATATATATATATATATATATATATATATATATATATATATATATATATATGCAAAATTATAGTCTTGCTTAAGATTGCTTTGTAGCCTTAATGTCGTAGATAGCTTTAGGGTATGAAGGCAGACCTAATTCGTCTATGCAAATAAATTTTTAATTCTTACCTTTTCAGAATTTTTTTCTTATCTTAATTAAACAATATGTATAGTGGTATATAAAAATGTTTTCACTGCTTAATATTTTTTTTATTTTGTATAATAATTTCCAATTACAAAGTCACAAGATTTTACCGTGTTGTTTTTTTTACCGGCTTTTTTTCGTTCGAATGATATCATGCTAGTACATCGATATATATTGGCATTGGGCATGCACGATATCGAAATACCCGATATCGACCCTTATTTTTATCGATATTATTTTAATTAAATTATATTTACAAAAAGCAATTCTTATCAATACACTTTACTCCAAGATGGTGACACCCAGAGAATGAATTTCCAAGTAACCAGTTTACTTGGAGATTCATACCTGAACACCCAACCTTCTTACCTAGATGTTAGAATAGTGATTTGAAGAAATAGTGAAAAGTAAAGCATTAGAGGAAACTTATTCTAACAAATAGTATACCTTAAAAATTGTAAAAATTTAATTTTAAAAAAAATTGTAAAATATTAAAAATTACAAAAATTGTAAAAAAATAAATTTAAAAAAAATGTAAAATATTAAAAAATTACAAAAATATATTTATATAGCACCTTTAATTTATTTATCACATTGTTCCTTGTTCAACACTCTCATTACTTAAACTAAAATATGGTTTAATATTAATAATATTTTCACATTGAACTTTATTATTCTTTTTTATGTATACATTATTACCTGAAAATTTTACAATGGGATAGGGACCATGGTATACTGCTTCTAGTTTGTTTCTGCCATATTGTTGGTTCTTTACAAGAACAAATTTCGCATCTTGTAAGTTCTTTGGGACATATATTTTTGGATTTTTGGCAGAAAATTCTGGAGATAGAGGGAGTCCCAAAAATAATTTCAATTTTTCTGCGTATGTTTTTATTGAAAGTGGGAATGAGGACTCTACTTGTTCTATTAGAGCTCCAGGGAGGGAGGGGTTTTGACCCATCATTAATATAGCAGGGGTTATTCCTTCTGAGTTTAATGGTGCAGTTCTTAAACACAACAGCACTAGGGGAAGGAGATCCAACCAATAATTCTGAACATCTTCCAACTCATCCGACAGCATGGCTCGAAGAGACCTCAATAGTGTTCTATGAGAATTTTCTATGAGTCCATTACTCTGAGGGGTATAGGCAGAAGTAAAGTTATGTCGGGATCCTAGCTCCTCACAAACACTTGTAAATAAATCAGAAGTAAATTGTGCCACCACGATCCGAAACATAAGTTCCTACCACTCCAGCTATTGGGCAAGAATTCCCTTGTAATTGTCTCCACAATTGTAGAGGTTTCTATGTTT
>SEYY01010852.1:0-5000 GCA_009176605.1 Armadillidium nasatum
ATTATTTTAAGCAGAACCTAAATTTGTTTTACATTTGAAGAAGATTATTTACACTAAGTATAGTTAATAAATTTATTTCAAAACCAAAGTCTTTATATTTTAAGATTTTCTTTATTGTGATCAAAATAATAGTAGGAAGGAAGTGGTTCACGTTTAGAGGAATATTCTTTAATAATAATTAATAGTAAATGGGGTTTTTCTTTCGTTTTGTTAAATTTTATTCAAATGACAGAATAATATTGTTGCAATGTGCTTTTCCATATATAATTTTTATTGAATAAATTTTACAGTTTTAGTTAAAATTAAGGTAAGGAATTTCACACACACACACACACACATATATTATATATATATATATATATTAATATTATATATATATATATATATATATATATATATATATATATATATTATATTATATATATATATATATATATATATTACGCAATGAAGCAAAAATGAATGTATGTATATATGTATGTATGTATGTATGTATGTATGTATGTATGTATGTATGTATGTATGTATTCACTTTAGATGCCTAAAGCAAAGTAATTATATTTATATAATTAATATATAATTAGAAATGTAGTTACATTCACACTAATGAAAAGCCTTCCAATATTCCTAAAATTAGTTTCAAAATTTAATTTCTATTTTATTTTACTAAAGTTTGCAAAAAAAAAAAAAATGGAAATTTCAATGAAAAATATTTAGCTAATATTAAATGGGTTTAAATTTTCCCATTTTTTATAATGTAAATTAAGTTGTGTAATATATATATATATATATTATATAATATATTATATTATATATATATATATATATATATATATATATATTATATATATTATATATATATATATATATATATATATATATATATATATATATATGTAGTGTTGATCAAACTCGGGAACAGGAAATTATTGCTTACCCAATCAAAAAGCATTCAAGAAAATTTGAACTGACTCCAGTTAGCCGGAAGTGATTGGTTCTCAGACTGCTGAAATGGGCTGTGTAGTTAGAAGCAGGAGGTGATACGAATCATCAGCTTTGACCAGGCCACCTCTTTGCACTTTTTCGCAACGCTCAACAGCAGAACCCACTCTACAAATTGGAATTTAGCTGAACTAATGATCGAATTAGAAAAGTTTAATTTTAATTAAAGAAGGAATCGCAATTCAACTAAAGAATGTACACCAAGATTCAAATTAAACAATGATCACTCCTAAATGAATATATAAAAAAAATAAAAAATAAAAAATTATATGTTTAATATAGTTATACTTTTGATGGAACTAAAAACACATTGAAAATAGAAAGGAATTTGAGATCGTCTCAATAAAGTACTATTTAAATTCTCTAATTCAAATATAATTCATATAATTCAAGCTTATGCATCAACTTCAAATCACATAGAAGAGGAATTTGAATGCTAGTGTGAGATGCTTACTAACGAACATATTCACGGAAATCATCACTACAAAATTGTCGTGAATGACTTTAAAACGCAGGAGAGGAAAATTAAAATTACTGTATCAAAACAACAGAAAAATATTGTTCATTTCAAATCTACTATATTTTATATATATATATATATTAGTTTATATATATATATATATAATATATATATATATATATATATATATAATTAATTGTGCATATGTGTGCCTACAACCTAGAAAATGAAGGGAATGATCTTCTAATAGACTTTACTGAGAAGAGCTGGCTGTAAAAATATAAGTCACTTAAACAAACAAGAATTAGATTCTTAGAAAGTGATAAAGAGATCCATCTTAAAAAGAGATACATTAGTTGTGTGTAAGATTATGTCTAGTGTATAGATGAAGGAACTGGGTTTTTGAGGTATTGAAAACAACTATGTTTTCTTTGTTTCAAATGGAGAGAAAAGAAAAATCACAAATCAGTTGCCCCAAGGTCATCCTCTTAGCATTAACAATGTGCTACCAAGTGGATCGTCTTGCAAAGTTGAAAAGATAATTAATGAATGGTGGAGTCGTCATCAAAAGAACGGATAGGAAACGAGGTGACAGAAAAGTAGTAAAAATTAGAAAAAGTAGGAGAAAAAAAGTTGTTATAGACAGACAGAACCTTGAGGTTAAAGAATGGAAGTTTTTCGTATATAACAGCTGATATATAGAATAACCAGAAAAGAAGTCAGAGTGAAAAATAGATACTGAAAGAGGGAAGTTTAGAAATTAAAGCATTGCGCCAAAATCTAACGAAAGCTTCCGAAATGTCTAGGGTCGCATCAAAAGAATTATCGAAATGCCGAAGAGCGGAGGACCAAGAATCAGAGAGAAGGGAAGGAAGATAATCAGTAGAGCGCTCTTTACGAAAGCCATACCGGCGATCAGAGATAAGATTAGAAAAATTGAGATATTTACAAATCTTCCTGTTAACGAATGATTCAAAAACTTTAGAAAGAACTTAGATCAAAGAAATGGACGGTAATTGGAAGGTTGAAAAGAGCCCCCTTTCTTCAGCCCATGCTGAATGAACTCCCGTTTCCTTCAAGAAGGGAAGACTGAAGTAGAAAGACACAATTGAAATAGTTTACCAAGACAGAGTGCAGATTCAATAACACGAATTTTGAGTAACCATACGAGAGACCCAATCGGAACTATATATTTTAATTCGCTGTCTTAAGCTCAGAGAGAGAGAGAGTACAGAAAAATCATATTTAACAAATAATTACGCTAAATATAAATGAGAAGGAGAGAGGTAGAGAAGTAGGATAAGAATCGGAATCGTCTAGAGTAAAATTATAGACAAAAGTTTTAGCAGGGTTCAGTCAGCTTTAGAGAAAATGTAAAATGACAAAAATGTCAGTAAGAGAAAATAGCAAAGTTAGAGGTGACATATTTGGCAAAATGCCAGAAAAAGCGTGAGGTCGAGAAGTCGGAAAGACTGTTCTCCACGCGTCTCCACGACATTCAGCTGCTAATTAGATCCCTCAGGGGATTAACTTCCCATGCTTCCAAGAAGAAATAGAAATATTGCATATTCATCTATAAAATAATAGTCAAAGACAATTTTTGTTTATTTTTTACAAAATAAATTTACCAAAAAACACACAGGAAAAATATATAATATATATATATATATTAATATATATTAATATATATATATATATATTATATATTATATATATATATATTATATATATATATATATATATATATATTATATATATATATATATAGTATATTATATTGGGTGACCGTAAAAAATTGATGTTTGGAATTTTGTCAACGGGAACCCCAGAAAGTGATTAACAGCCTCTCCAGATTTTAAGGTAGTTAACTTTTGATGCACGATTGGAGCATGTGAACCCGTGCCGCTGTGCGCTCAAAGTTACAAAAAACGCGTTTTTTGGGCTGACTAGCGACGTTTTGGGGCCGTATCTCCGGAACCCCTCATTATTTTCTCATGATTTATGTCTCTAATTAAAGGCAATATTATTGTAGCTAATTTATATTCTATATATATTTATTTCTACTTCTAGTCGAACCCATCTATAACAGCCTCATCATCATTATATCATCATATTCATGTAAATTTAGATTTAGAGATTTTTTTTATTTCTTTTTTTTAATTTTAAAGAATATTTCCGAAACCAATATTCGTTGTAATGTATTTATTAATTTTTTCCAGATTAAAATAAAATAGTAAAAGAATGGCTTCCACCTCCCATAAAAGCAGAACAAAGATAAAATTTTCATTGTAGGCTATCCGACTTACCAGATAACCGGTTGTAAATTGCCCAGCCAAAAATTCGAGTTTTTTGAAATTTTGAACGCCCAGCGGCTCAAGTTAACATGCTCCAATCATGCTCATACTTTGACTATCGAAAAAATCTGCAAAGACTGATCATTTTGTGGGGTTCCTGTTGACAAAAATTCGGGAAATAATTTTCTCCCCCCTATCACTGCGTTCACCCTAATATATATATATATATATATATATATATATAATATATATATATATATATATATATATTATATATATATATATATATATATATATATATATATATATATATATATATATATATATAATATATATCAGAGGTGGGCGCGCAAATTTTAAACTTTAGAGCGCAAACGCAAAAGCGCAAATTGGAAAAACTTAGTGCGCAAGCGCAAAAGCGCACATTTTTTTCAAAAATTTGTCCGCAAATGCAAAAGCGCAAATGTCCGCAAATCAAAAATTTTTTTAAAGCTCAAATTTAGGAGCGCAAAAAAAAAAAAAAAAAAAAAAGCGCAAATATGTAAAGATGAATTATTTTTATATTTTATTTGAAAGATGCAAATATATAACAAAAAATGAGAAAGATTTTAATCTTATTTATTCAATTATCTATGATCTCTTCCTTCTCTAGCTCTCTCTTGCATTCTAAATATAGGGTCATATTTCCTTTCATAATGATAAATTTTTCAAAATTGCTGGATGCAATGGCTGCCCTCTTTGGTCTTAAAATGTCAGAGCCTTGACTAAACAACCTCTCCACGTCCGCTGAGCTGGCTAATGGGGTATTATATTTAATAAACAAGTCCACCCAGACCTCCTGGTATTCACTTGGAAACAGGTTCCTTGTGAGAGGGGTACTGTGGTAAACATTTACTGCAGCCCAGCTATCCAAGGTTTGTCCCAACTTCTCCTCCAGAGGTGTCAGCTGGATATATGGGGCCTTCAGTTTCTGAAATATTTAGAAATGGTATCAAGACCTTAAATCTTTTTTAAGTTTCATTTGAACATTATGTCAGTGTATATATATATATATATATATATTATATATATATATATATTATATATATATATATATATATATATATATATATATATATATTATATATATATATATATATATATATATATTATATATATATATATATATATATATATAATATATATATATATATATATATATATATATATATATTATATATATATATATATATATATATATATAT
>SEYY01010852.1:15000-27500 GCA_009176605.1 Armadillidium nasatum
ACTGCATGATAAAGAAATACAAGATCGTATTTGTTCTTTTTAATTGATTTACCTAATCCAATTTCCACTTTGTTAAAAATTAGCTCTCTGCCTCTTGGTTTTACCTCCTGCTCTTAACCGAAAGGGGGTTACTTTTTTTTTCCAACAGCATACCCCACTTAGTTCCCTCATATTGGCACTATCTTTAAATTTTATCAAAAGATCGATGTAGGACAGACGTGCCTAACGACCTTGTCTGTTCTCAAGATATTAACCTTATAGTTTTGGTTCATCCCACTATACATTCCAAAAATAAAATACATTCCGTTAATCGTCTTCTTTTTTCTCTTGATTCATCGTTCTTGGTGATCTAAATGTTAGACTCTGAAAATAGCATTCCTTTCCAGTAGTTCTGATAATGTAGCTGGTGAACTCGCTTAATAATTCTTAATCATAACAACTTTGAGGTTTTAGAATAGCTCCCTACTCATATCTATGACCACATTGGAGATACGCACAACATACAAGACTTTTTCTTAGCTTCCAATGTTCCTTTTCTTACTATTAAGTTTTTTTCCTCTTCTCGGTTCCTCAAATCGCCTTCTTATTTCTTGATCATGTTCTGTCTTTTCAAGGAATGGTAACAGCTTTCAGTGTGAATCAGTTTTTGGCATTTTAATGCAAGAAACTCTTCACACAAGAGGTAGAACTTCTTTGAATTTCCTGGTAATGATTTCTATTTTACACCAAAATGTTCAGAAAATAAGAGAAATTATTCTCTCCGGCATGGAGGTAGACCTTCAGTTTTTCCCTTCAACTGAAACTTATAAGACATTGTTTCATTTTCATGTTCTCATGCTATTCACAGAAGGGATACTACCTTGAAGAAGTACTATGACCTTTAAACTCCCGACGTTAATAATCTTGCATTTCATACAGTACCTGTCAGTTACTCTTTTTTGCCATATTAAAAACTCTATATTAAAAAATTCAATTTTATTCCTTGTTCTTCATCTTCTTTCCATTTCATTACATCTCGAAATTTGCATTTTCCCTTTTTAATTCATTCATTTCTTCAGACGGATTCACAATCACTTTGTATTCTAAAAAGCTTCTTTAAATTTTTGGTTAAACTTTTGCCTCAAATTATAATTTGGATGATTTTTGTGCTTTTCCTACGAGTATATCTCAGCCATATTTCAACTCACTTATCTTCAAAGGCGTTACTAAAGAATTTTTCGTGGGAGGAAGCATATATATATATATATATATATATATATATATATATATATATATATATATATATATATATATATATATATATATATATATATATATATATATATATATATATATATATATATATATATACCACATAAACCGTGGGATAAAATTTATACTATATATAATGCTAATGAGGATTCGAACCCTGACCTCTAAGAGTGTGGTCGGAGGAGTCCTTTGGGATTGAGCCATGGCGGTTGATCATGAGAAGTTCCAGCGTGATTCCTTTTTGTACCATCAGTAGTGTAGTGGTTAGCGCAATGTCTTACCATCTTAGAGTTCGAATCCTCATTAGCAGTATATATATATATATATATATATATATATATATATATATATATATATATATATATATATATATATATATATATATATATATATATATATATATATATATATATATATATATATATATATATACATATACCAGTTATCACCATCTCTAACAGGCAGAGTTTTATTTGATGAGCGGATGTTAAAATAATATCGAAAGAGTCAAGAATAAAAATCACGTATAATCTCCACATATTGCGGATTTCGCAAGTGAGCACAAATGTGAGTTTTAAAGTGAGGGAGATTAAATTCGGGAGAAACATAGAGGGTGAAAGAAAATTCCATAAAACAGTGGTGGCTGGACAGAAGGAAGCACAGCAACTAACAGCCCTGAATCAGATGCTAATGTACCCATAAAATCATTTGCAGACACTGCACACCTTGTGCAACCTGAACGCCATTGAAAAGGGCAATTCACTCACGTCGCAAAGGCAAAGGGTTATGAAAATTAGAAAGTACGTAACAGTTTATAAACTTTTTGGCCTTTAATTGACTTTATTGAAAAGATGAGTGAAACCTGAACAACTCTTGATGTGAGAGCAGTACCCCATTTTATCAGCGTGTGAATGGATAGAATTAGATGAGCAACTTGGAAGATCATTAATGAAAAGTAGGAATAGAGCAGGATATAAGACAAAATCCTGTGGAACAACCTCTGTTGACAGGAAAGAAAGAAGAAATCGCCCAATCTACAACAGCTGATTTAGAGCGATTAGAAAGAAAGTTAGACATAAATAAGCAAAGATGAAGAAACTCAAAAGACTCTTCAGATCCCTAGATCCCTAAAGGCAGAATATACATGTTTGTGATAGGAAAGTTTATCACTAGTGGAACTCCAACACCGAAAGCCATGCTGATGATCGGAAAGAAGGGAAAAGGATTGAATATTATCCAAAAAATGAAAGTTGTGAAGGGTTTCAGAGATCTTTGTTTGAATACGAGTGAGAGCTAAAGGGCGGTAGTTAGAAGGATCAGAGCGGCTATCTTTCTTCAGAATAAGTTGAGAGAAAGTGCATTGAGGCATAGAGACAGAGGACGGCACTACTTAGAAGTACACTCCCTCAAATCTCAGAGAGGAATGCCATCCTAACGGTCATAGATTTCAGAAATTCAAGGCCAAAGAGATTAATTAGAATTTTTTTCAGTTGGAGAATTAACAACAGAACCATCACAGCGAATATGAGTATAATAAAAGGTCAATTTATAGTAGTTATTAGGAATGATTTAAGCAAAAGGTCAGAGAAATTTATCAGTAGGAGAACTTAGAAGATTAGCTTATTTTCGTTTGGTGAAAGTCCGCTCTCCTCGTCGAATAATATCTTTGTAACGATCCACAGCTGAAGGAAGATTAGCGAAAGTTATTGGAGAACCAGAATTTTCCAATCCCAAAACGTGTTGTCTCAAGCATAAATAGAACGAGAAAAAACAAGATCAAACAATGAATTTTGAGAAGAGAAAGATTTAAAATAATAGGTGAAGAAATGAACCTGTACATCCCGTCAACGATTACAGCCTCTAAATTATCGGCAAAAACTGAAGGGTCAAAGAAGTCACTACAGGAATAGTTAGAAGCGATGCATAGGCCACCAAACAAAAACTAAAGTTATTGTTGTTTATATTAAAAGAGCTAAGAGGGAGAGAGAGAGTACTTAGATACATGGTGTCTTAATTAAACCAGAGCGAAAAATTTGGGAGGGAAATTGAGAGGTGGTGTTAAAAAATTCGAAATTAGTTCGTAAGGTACGGACATTCGTGATATATATATATATATATATATATATATATATATATATATATATATATATATATATATATATATATATATATATATATATATATATATATATATATATATATATATATATATACTGAAGAACAGAATTAACGCACCACTGGAACAAACTTCAGTAGGAGGATACTGAAGCATACAAAACGGGTAGTAACATTGTTAATATACAGCACATTTTTATACATGATGGGAATAATGTGGTGCCCCCCCGTGGGAACCCCCTGCATATAGGTAGGGTGCTGTGCAAGCCTGCAGGGTGTATGTGTGTGCCACATGTCCCTGGCTCTTAGAACCTTGTGTGGCCTCCCCTTGCACGTTTGACAGCTAAGCACCGTTGATGCATGCTGGAGATGAGGTTCTGGATGGTTTCCTGTGGCAGTTCCTCCCATATCTGTACAACCATTTGTGGCAGGTCGTTAAGGCTGTGTGGTTGGTACTGTAGCCGCCGCAGCTACCTTTTCAGTGTGTCCCACAGATGCTCGATGGGGTTTAGGTTGGGACTGTACGCAAATCAGTCCAATGTTCAAATCCCTACCGCCTTGAGGTAATCACAACAACACCTGCCTACGTGCGATCTGGTGTTATCCTGCATGACAACGAAGGCTTCACCGATGTAAGGGCCAAATGGTACGACGCACGGTTCTAGTATTTCCGTTATGTGTCGATGCCAGGTTAGGTACCCTGCATCGAAGGCGTGTAACTCCGTGCAGGCATGGAAAGATATATCACTCCAAACCATAACGGACCCACCACCGAAGAGGAGTATTTCTTGCATTGTGCATGCTGCATAGCGCTCATGATGCCTCCGATAAACCCTGGAAAGACCGTCGGAGATGTGCAAATTGAATCGGCACTCGTTCGTAAATAGGATACTCTCCTAACCTGGGGTCTCCAATGCAGGTTTTGTGCGAAAGCCATCCTTGCTCTTCGATGTTCCCTGGTGAGCTCACATATACACTCTTATATGTTGGTGACAACATGGATGGTATCCATGTTCCGCGAGGCGACACCGAATGATATTCGTGCTAACAAATGTCTGATGGACAGCCTGAAACACGGCACGATTGTCACTTGCGAGCTGCCATTAATCTTGGCCAGGCCACCTGGTGTGAGCATGTGTCAATTCGTACATCTGTAGGACCCTTCCGATGGTTGTATGAAAGACAACAAACAGTCTGCCCAGTTGGCGTTGGCCGTACCCTTCAGCTGCGAGTGTTGTGACTGCCACACAGTCGTCGCGTGCCAAACTCTATTGTAACCTCTATATTACTTGCACAAACGTTAATGGTTGAATACTCTCGATACCCGGGATACCAGTGACGTTTCGTCTCCGACCACGTCACTCACCGAATTTGGCTGGTTTGCCCTTTTACCTTATTTCCTCGATATCGATTGGAGTGCTCCCATCAATGCTAAACTAAATTATTTGGGTAGGTACGGGCACACACCTCTACACACAGGTCCTCCAATTACCCTACAATGTCGTCGGGGCGTCCCAACTGATAAATTGTAGATGGTGCATTAATTTTACTCTTTAGCATATATATATATATATATATATATATATATATATATATATATATATATATATATATATTATATATATATATATATATATATATATATATAATAATGCTTGAATTGTGAATTTTATTGACTGAAAATTCTGAGGGAAGGTCAGTCGGTCGTAGGGGGGGGGGAGTGGATGGTGAGAGATACTAAGCCCCCTAACCCTCACATAGTTGCGCTTATACTTCTCTTATATCTAATATCGTAATTTCTTTAAAGGTAGGATTTCCTGTTTCATGGAGTTTATTACCAAGCAGACGTATTGTCCTTATTGTATTCCTCCTGTGGTTCTGAAGGCTTATTTGTTCTTGTGATCTTATACCCGGACATGTTAAACAGATTCGTCTCTGACTATCAATCATACATTTATATCTCTATCTATCTATCTATCTATCTATCTATCTATCTATCTATCTATCTATCTATCTATCTATTTATCTATTATTATATATATATATATATATATATATATATATATATATATATATATATATATATATATATATATATATATATATATATATATATATATATATATATATATATATATATATATATATATATATATATGCGTGCATAATCTCTTTTTATGTTGCAAAATGGTTAGAAGGAAATTGGAAAATTCTCTCTGAATTTTTTTTTTCGCAGATACAGAAAGTGTCTTTAGGAAAAAAAATAAAAAATAAAAAATAAAGAAAAATAAAAAATTTTTTTTTTTTTTTTTTTTTAAATTTTTTTAAATTTTATTTTATATATTATATATATATATATATATATATATATATATATATATATATATATATATATATATATATATATATATATATATATATATATATATATATATATATATATATATATATATATATATATATATATATATATATATATATATATAATATAGAGAGAGAGAGAGAGAGATCACCTCGTTCAGTAGTTTGAGATGATGAAGGCTGCAATTATCAAAAGTGAACGTGAAAACCAATTTTGATAATAACTTCTCCCTATGTAACTATTGTACGTCTAGTAAATAATAATTTAAATTTGACAAAAAGATTGGCAATTCTTATTTAAACAAACAGAAATCTCTTTTGTCTAAAATAGACATGTTGCCAACAGGTAAATTTTGTGTATTTGCCCCTTTTGTATTGGACGGAATTCCAATAAATTGGAAGGCATTGTTCATTTCAATAAGGAACTGTAATTATAACATTTGCTGCTTCGTAAAATTATTTTTCAGTATCTTTAATTATATATTTTATTATAAGAATTGAGGAAAACTTAATACTAAGAAAAATAAATTCAAAAATTTAATCTTGCAAAAATTCTAAGTATTCTTTATATCAGAATTTTTTTTCTCTCTCTCTTTTTAACTTGATGCAATAATCGAATGCATTTTGTAAATGTTGCAAATACTCATCGTGTTTTCATTCTATTTTTCGTGATTTTTATTCTTCAAAGTCATGTCTAGATAATGCATATCGTGCATTTATTTAGCTGTGCATTCCATGACAACTGTTAATTTACACATTTTCTTATTCATTACAATTAAAATTGAGAAATCAGATCAAGAACATTAATTTTAAAGGATAAGAATCGATATCATTTCTTCCTTTAGTCTTCAAAACTCTGTGATATTTAAGAACAATTTAGAGAAAATATATCCTGACGCCTAATAAATTCAATGTTACAAAGAAGAGCAATTTCACTCCAATCTCTAAGTGAGGATTTAATTTGTTTTAGTTTGGAGTTCGATGTTCTTGCTGTCTTCAATAGAAATATTTATCCATTTTGCCGAAACTGACATTCAGTGGCAAACATATCTCTAAGAAATTTCAATTGAATATCTTTTTTAATTTATATATATATATATATATATATATATATATATATATATATATATATATATATATATATATATATATATATATATATATATATATATATATATATATATATATATATATATATATATATATATATATATATATATATATATATATATATATATATATATAGTTATCATATGTGCGCAACGATGTCGTTTGTTCTCGTGTCTCTAATTTGGAGTCTTCCGAATTTTCCACCTTATGGCTTAGGCTCTCTTGCCACTCTACGACTAAATTCATTTGTTCAGTTCTACTGACTATCTAAATTCTTCGACTATTTAAACTCCAAAATAGAGCACATTCTCTCTTCTTCTCCTTTCTCTGAAATCATCATATTAGGTGATTTCAATGTTCACCACCGCCAATGGCTTTCTTCTAGTTCTCATGATACAGCTGGTGAACGTGCCTTCCTTTTCGCTATCCAAAACGACCTTGAGCAGTTGGTGCAGCTCCCTACTCGTATCCCTGATCGTCTTGGTGATGAACCCAACGTTCTAGACCTTTTCCTAACTTCTAATCCTTCTCCTTATACTGTTAAACTCTTTCCTCCTCTGGGTTCATCCGATCATCTTCTTATCTCTGTATCTTGTCCTATCTCTTCAAGTCTTCCGCAGGAAAGACCCCTTCCTTCGAAAGGAAACGTTTGTGGCACTTCGGTGCCGCAAGCTGGTCGGACTTGCGGTCGTACTTCTTTGATTTCCCGTGGAATGATTATTGCTTCCGTGGAGGGGTCCCTCGGAGTGTGCAGAACGCATTACCGAGGTGATTCTCTCTGGCATGGAGGCATACATTCCATATTCTTTCCCTTCTACTAAACCTAACAAACCTTGGTTTAACTCTGCTTGTTCTCGTGCTATCCGCCGCAGGGATGCTGCCTTCAGGGATTACCGTCGTCTTCAAACTCCAGAAACTCACGCTAACTTATATTTCATCCCGTAATCGTGCAAAATCTATTCTTCGTAACACTAAAAACTCCTTTTCTCCGTAGAAAATGCAATAATCTTTCTGGTTCCTCTTCTTCACGTTCTTTCTGGCATTTTGCAAAAAATGTCAACTCTAACTTTGCTTCTTCCTCTTTCCCTCCTTTAGTATCTTCTGACGGCACAACTGCTGTTTTACCTTCTTCTAAAGCTGAACTCTTTGCTCAAACTTTTGCCTCTAATTCAACCTTAGACGATTCCGGAGCTATTCCTCCTCCTTCAACCCCCTCTAACTCAATTATGCCTAAAATTAGAATTTCTTCTAAAGATGTCATTTCTGCTCTCTCTCTGAGCTTAATACTAAGAAGGCGTACGGTCCTGATGGTATTCCTCCTGTGGTTCTCAAAACTTGTGCTTCCGAGCTTGCACCCTGCCTCGGTAAACTATTTCGTCTTTGTCTATCTACTTCAACCTTCCCTTCTTGCTGGAAACGTGCGCTCATTCAACCTGTGCCGAAGAAGGGGGACCCCTCTCAACCCTCCAACTACCGTCCTATTTCTTTGACCTCCGTTCTTTCTAAAGTTTTCGAATCTATCCTTAACAGGAAGATTTGGAAACATCTCAATTCTTCTAATCTTATCTCTGATCGCCAGTATGGCTTTCGTAAGAAACGCTCTACAGGTGATCTTCTTTCCCTTCTCTCTGAATCTTGGTCCTCCGCTATTCGGCATTTCGGTGAATCTTTTGCTGTCGCGCTGGACATATCGAAAGCCTTCGATAGAGTCTGGCACAAAGCTTTGATTTCTAAACTTCCCTCTTTCGGTATCTATCCTTCTCTCTGTGATCTTCTCTCTAATTTCCTTTCCGGTCGTTCTATAGCAACTGTTGTAGACGGCCACCGTTCATCCTTTAAATCTATTAATAGTGGTGTTCCTCAGGGTTCTGTACCTATCACCAACACTTTTTCTACTCTTTCATTAATGACCTTCTCTCTCCATCACCTCATCTCCTATCCACTCCTATGCTGATGACTCCACCCTTCATTACTCCTTTCCATTTTGAAAAACGTCCCACCCAACAGCAGTTGATAGACTCGAGAAGGGTAGCCTTGGAGCAACTAACCTCTGATCTTTCTCGTATTTCAAATTGGGGCAGAGAAAACATGGTTGTTTTCAATGCCTCAAAAACTCAGTTCCTCCATCTCTCCACTCGACACAATCTTCCACACAACTATGATATCTTCTTCGAAAACACACAACTCAAGCCTTCATCTGTTCTTAATATTCTTGGTGTTTCTTTTTCTCGTGATCTTTCTTGGAAAGATCACATTACTTCTCTTTCTAAACAAGCTTCTAAGAGGTTGGGTGTTCTGAGGCGCCTTCAGAATTACTTCACGCCACCCCAGTTGCTTGCTCTGTATAGGGGTGTTGTTCGTCCCTGTATGGAGTATGCTTCGCACATCTGGGGTGGTTCCACACATACAGCTCTCTTAGAGAAGGTGGAGTCAAGGGCATTTCGTCTCATCAACTCTCCTGCTCTTACTAACTCTCTTCAATCTCTTTCTGCCCGTCGAATTGTTGCGTCACTCTCTCTTACTATCGCTATTACAACGGACACTGCTCTTCTGAACTCTCTCGTTGCATACCTCCTCCATTGAGAAGAGCTCGTGCGACACGCCTTTCTACACATTCTCATCCTTTCTCTGTCCAACTCTCCGACCCCAGACTTAACCGCTATGCTCAGTCTTACATGTACTCTACTGGTAAAGTCTGGAACACACTCCCTTTATCTGTTTTCCCAACTTCCTTTGACTTGCATACTTTCAAACGCCGTGTGTCTGGACACGTCGGCCACCATCGACCATGATTTATAGACCTTTCCCAACTCCGGTGGAATTTGGTAGGCCTCCTGGCCTTTGCCCACCGGAGGAGACATAAAAAAAAAAAAAAAAAAAAAATATATATATATATATATATATATATATATATATATATATATATATATATATTATATATATATATATATATATATATATATATATATATTTGAGGGTGAGTTCATTATCTTGCAATTCACTGAGCATAATGCGCATAAAAGCACATCCGTGTTCTACCTAGTGTAAGTGGAGAACAAAACACAAATACAAATGTTACAGCGCCTTGGAAACGCAAAAAATTCCTGGAGCAAAGAATTTTCAGGTAGACTGTAACTACCTGTGCACTACCTGCTTCCCCTCTTCGTCTAACTTGAAATACCTGCTCTCCAGAGCCTTTTTGAACCATCCAAATGCGTAAAAACCATTTATGACGGGTCTAATAAATATTGTGGATGGAGAAAACACTCCAAGACAGATCTTTGAGAGTTGCAATAGTGGTACGGGTAGTATGGTAAGAAACATTGTCATTTTGCAACAATAAACTTGTACTCTTAGAAATCAACGGCATTTTGTTCTCATTGCTGGACGTATATTTTTGTTAATGAGATTTACATTCGAATTTCGTAGCGCTGGTCACTGTTTCTTCCTAAGACATGTAGTACTCCAAAATGACCTATCGCTTATCTCAAAGGAGAATCGGCATTACTTTCCTCGCCGATGGGTGTGTGCGAAATTTTCTCTGTTTGGGTTTGGTGTTATTTCACCACTTCTTGCTTGCTTTCTTAGTTTCGAGCTGGCAGATGATTCTGGCTTCATTTCTATCATGCAGAATCTATTGAACTACCGAATGACATGGACAATATCATGTGCTGATCTATAACTCGTATCCAAACGGACGGCTATTTCTTTCCCTCTTAATCACCCATTGTATCTTGACACTGCTTCTATCACCCGATGTTGCCAAATTTTAGTGAGTTTTCTTTGAACTCGCCCTCGTATATATATATATATATATATATATATATATATATATATATATATATATATATATATATATATATATATATATATATATATATATATATATATATATATAAATATATATATATAATATATATATATATATATATATATATATATATATATATATATATATATATATATATATATATATCATATATATATATATAATATATATAATATATAACAATTTTCAACACAACGGCAAATGTTACCTAATCCTGTTAATTAGGTATTAAAAAATAAAAATATTGAAATTAATGGAAAAATATAATTTTTTCTTTGAATCATTAATTATATGCGAATAACATATAATTATAATGTTTCATTAATTATAAAAATGTGGTTTTCCAAGAATTTCGCTTTGTAATTAGTTTAAATTAGTTTGCCCAATGTTTGACGTTATTAATTTTAATTGGATTCAAGGGGAAAAAATGTAACACAAAAATGAGAGAAAAATATTGAGAGAATGTTGAAGAAATTCAGGTATTCAATTTAAAAAAAAAAGACAGATATATGACTAAACTAATAAACTAATGTAGACAAGATGAGATAAGATAATGTAGATAAAGTAGATAAGATACGCTAGTGTAGATAAGATGATAGAAAGATGGGAAACAAATATTCTGTAAAGAAATATGTAACTTTCAATATTAATAGTTTAAATAGGAATAAGTCATACTTAGACATACTGTATATATATATATATATATATATATATATATATATATATATATATATATATATATATATATATATATATATATATATATATAATATATATATATATATATATATATATATATATATATATATATATATATATATATATATATATATATATATATATATATATATATATATATATATATATATATATATATATATATATATATATATATATATATATATATATATATATATATATATATATATATATATATATATATATATATATATATATATATATATATATATATATATATATATATATATATATATCAGATATTTCACCAAACTTGAATCAGCTGTTGTAAGACATCAACTATGAAAATGTCCCTATGGACAAAGGTCCCAAAATGAACAGTTCAAAACTTACAACGACTCGAAATTTAAAGCAACTCCAGAATAGAAATGCCATGCGGTTTAATTGCCTAATAGCAATTGACCTATCGCTGATAACTGTGAACGAATTATTAGAAACGACTTCAGGTGATGTGACACACGACCTTATACCTTTCTGTAAAAGTACCTGCATTTCTGTATTTCGTATTATAGGTTATTTCATAGATTTTGGACATGAAAAATAGCCATGAAAATTCTACGTCAAGTATCGTACAAAAATGTCAGTTACCTCTAAACTACCTGTGTGTTAGTAGTTTTCTTCAATTCGATCTCATGCTATGGAGTAAGCATCAGAAGAATTGATTGCTATGCATTTTGTGTCTGGGTAAGCAAATGGGAATTCGAGTTTGGCTGTACGCAGAAACCTACCCTACTCGACTCTGTCCGACGAAGGATGTGCCACTGGATATCCGAGAGCGTCTCAGGGAGTGTCGCATTTTCCGACGCTGAAACACCAAGTGACACCACAAGATATATCCTCACACCTGAAGTGAAGAAAAATGCTCTAGATAGCATTGATGAACAATCTGAAATGAGCACACGCAAACTTTAGAGATCGTTAAGTAATTCACAAGTGACAATATGATGAATATCTCAGGAACAACAATATTATCTGCTTGATGTGCAGCAAGTACAAACCCTCTAAGTTGAAGAATATCCATCGCGATTACCGTTTTGTTGATGTTTTTTCAGACAAATCAGCAATTCAACGTTTC